>CM076979.1:17825810-17853310 GCA_039105355.1 Benthosema pterotum
CTATTCTATTCTATTCTATTCTATTCTATTCTATTCTATTCTATTCTATTCTATTCTATTCTATTCTATTCTATTCTATTCTATTCTAATATATAGAGTAGTTATGATCCAAACGGTATATGTCAGTGTTTCCCCAGGGCTCCTTGATGGAGTTCCAGGTAAACTTTTTTCAGCCAATCATTGATTGGCTGAAAAAGTTTACAGAAAATGTGTGTGTGTGTGTGTGTACTTCTAGAGCAGGGGTCGGCAACCCAAGATGTTGAAAGAGCCATTTTCGACCCAAAATTAAATTCAAAATCTGTCTGGAGCCGCATTTTATTATTTATTTTTTTCCTGAGAGTGAGAGTGTGCAAATGTGAACCAAATGGACCCTGGCGGGTCCATTTGGTTCCATTTGCACACTCTCAGAAAAAAGGTCCTCAAAGAAAAATCATTAACATGGTGAAACACAACCTTTCTTCAGAAATGGAGTTTCTAAAGTTTTACAGAACTCCATTTCTAGTCCACACAACATCTCTAAGGTATATTAATGACATAGTAAACTGAGTAAACCTTTGAAAATGGGTGGTTCAGATTGAAAGCTCCACCTCTGTTAACTGCTGGGCTTTTTTGACATGGCCAAGTGCTAGTTTAACTGGCAACTGTCAGACAGCGCAACGCGTTTTGGGTGACTGAAATGTTTATATTATTTTGGTGTGGATCACCCCAGTGTGTGTATGTAATAATGCTACAGCCACTGAGCCACTAGGGCTGTGTTCTAGAGCCCAGTGTGTATGTAATAATGCTACAGCCACTGAGCCACTAGGGCTGTGTTCTAGAGCCCAGTGTGTATGTAATAATGCTACAGCCACTGAGCCACTAGGGCTGTGTTCTGGAGCCCAGTGTGTATGTAATAATGTACAGCCACTGAGCCACTAGGGCTGTGTTCTGGAGCCGCATGCGGCTCCTGAGCCGCAGGTTGCTGACCCCTGTTCTAGAGACTACACTGGTATACCACTGTCACTCCAACAGGTCTCTCTTTCCCTTTCCTATACTATACTATACCAGTATTCTATTCTATTCTATTCTATTCTATTCTATTCTATTCTATTCTATTCTATTCTATTCTATTCTATTCTATTCTATTCTATTCTATTCTATTCTATTCTATTCTATTCTATTCTATTCTATTCTATAGAGTAGTTATGATCAAAACGGTATATGTCAGTGGTCCCCCAGGGCTCCTTGATGGAGTTCCAGGGGTCCCCACTCTGAGTGAAATTAACATTATTGGGTGAGCAGAGTGAGTGATCGGTTTTGAGTCGTCCGTCATCACCATCACTCAAATTTTTCCGGGTTGGCCTGTTTAGGTTTAGGTAATGACGTAATGGTGATGTAATTAAGAGACTTTTATAACTGAAATGTCTAAGTATTATCTCCTGAAGGAGATTCTGCAAAAACAATTATTAATTGTTTTCTCGGAGAGTATTAATCGGTCGCTCTGCTTGTGCAAAAGTACTCTACTGAGTGCCGGTCTAGTTTTACAGTATAAATTGGGGTCCCAGGGATGCCATTAAATGGGGATCTATGAGACTCATATGCATGTTAAACTGGGACAGTCCTCAAAACAGGCTGAGAATCAATGCCAGAGCTGTAAAAATCCCTTATGGTCTCTGGAATATCTTTTCAAGTGATTAGTGTCAATTTGGCGGTCTCTGACATGAAAAGTTTTGGGAACCAATTTTATTATGGACAAATACACACCTTAAAATACCTTAAATACCTAAAAACAAACGCATGCTGTTCCATGCTGTCCCCATGGGCCACTCCCAAGTACTCATTCATAAAAGTATATAGAGGCAATGAACGACAATGACAGTTTCAAAAGTTGAGAGATGGGGAAGCCACCTATTTTATATAGTTGTATTTCTGTTTCTACGTGCAATGTGATCATTCATCCAGTGTTTTAATTTGTAATCATACTGGAAATGGAAGTATAGCTATGACCAGGAAGGAGCACAGTTTACTTGAAAATGAAACTAAAATAACAATAGAGACGTATTTTTGGTGCCAGTTTTTATATTTTTGGAGGGAGAGTGGCGCCTCTAAGGACCGGCGCTCCAGGCGGCTGCATGGACGCCCTGTATCTAACCCCCCTCCCCCCTCTTGTCTCCACTCCCTCCCATCTTCTCTTTCCATCTCTCTCTCCATATCTATCTCTGTCTCTCTCTTTCTGTGGTCTCTCTCTGCCTGTCTCTTTGCCCTACAGGTCAGGACCCTGCAGGCTGCATTACGAGGCTTAATACTTCAGCCATTCAGTCATTACGGCCCTTTATACGGCCCGTCCTCCGACTCCTCGCGCTCGTAAAAAACATAATATTTGTCTTTCCAACTGCACTGTGAACCACAAAGTCCTCATGTTTTATTTTAGCCCGGGCAGTAAAACGCTCTTCCTCAGCCTGCTGGCTGGCTCATACTCACACCACGCCGACTTACAGTACAGTACAGTACCTCCTTCTGTAACTCCACTGCACTCTGAAGGTGTCTGTGTGCGTGGGCCTATACCCAGGGTCGGATTGACCATTGGGCGTCGAGGTAGGTCTCCCGGTGGATTTCAACCTTTTTGATCCCAGGGCCCACTATTCATTCAGAATTTTTAGCCACGGACCACCATGCCATTTTAGCCCACAGACCCCAAAACTAAAGATATATTTTGCTTTTTGGTCCACAATTCCAGGCTGGATTTGGGAAACAAAACAGTCAAACATACAGATCAAAATGAGCATTAATCTTTTACATTTTCTAATTAGACTCGGGCCAATTTAGATGAATATTTTAACTCTTGAGAGCGTAAACATGAAAGCAAATGGACCCGCAAGGGTCGGTTTCATGTTTACGCTCTCAAAGAGTTACGTCTGGTTAACCAACTGTACCAGGTAGAATCCAAATCTCCAGTGATAACAAATCTATACGCCCTATAAGCCTAGCCTGGAATCCAGCCTCACTTGCCATTGCAACATTCAACTTCTGAACGTTACTTACTTCAACGTACAGCAACGGAGGCTGGTTGAAGGCTATTTAATGCCTGCTACCCCAGTCTTTCCCCAGCTCTGTTCTGTTCATTGCTTTCTGCACCTCTCCAGCTGTGCACCCTTTTCAACGTTCAACATGCAAGTCCTTCTGTCTCACATCACTGGCGACAAAATCTCTACCACTCTACCAGGGTACAGTTTATTTTAACTATAAGTATTATATTTTTATACGGCTCATCACTTGCGAGCATGAACATCTAGAATATTCAAGCATTTTTGAAGGTCTGAGAGCTAGAGTAGGCCTACTGATTTAGGAGCCCATTGTAGAATCGGCTTTACGTCTTCATGGTTTAATCCCCACTTGTTCAGCAGAAGGGAGATGAGTTTTGGGCTGTACTTGTCGGCCAGTAGGCGTCCCATCCGATCCCACCCCAGAGTCTGAAGTTCTGAAAGGAACTATAGTGCATGGTGTAATGGACGGGTCAATTTGGTTTCCTGTGTGTGCGTGAAGGTGAAGATGTCAGGGATGAAAGGGTTTAGAGAGACTTCAGGGGTGAAATGAGGGGGTACTAAATGTGTTATGTGAAAAGAAACACGCTCTACTCTGGGTCCAAATGGACGGTTAGGGGTCCATTCGGTTGCACTGTACAAATTAAAGCCAAAAAGAGAAACATTGTGTGTGGGGGGTGTTTTGCAGCAGAGGGAACAGTGCTATTGAGCAGTGTAGCCTCGGTACTCATTCAGGCTTTTATTTCCATTCGCATTTGTCTAAAAAAAAGCTGGCAGTGAATAGCCTGTATGGACAGCTTGACCCGTGGCTCTGAGATGAGCTCAGAGCTACAGATACCACCGGCCATCTAATGACACATAACAGTAGGTAGGGACACAATGGGTCACGGACCAATTTTTATGGGTCATAACACGCATAAAAACACAATTTTATCCCATTACCAAGATTTGTTTTTAATATATAAGAAAACAAAAACAGACAAATAAACAAATCTGTTCACTTTCATGAATAAAAATCATACATCTAAAAATCTATTGACAAGGGGAAATGTCAAGGGAAATTGAATCTTTCTGTAGGACAAAAATAGCCGATTGCCTGTCCACATATGACTTATATTCTTCATTCATTGTCAATATTGTGTAAGATGAAAATCTACACTGTAGTTTGAATATAGGAGGGCCTAGTGTCCTTCAGAAATAGTAATAATTAGGTTGCCATTGTCACTAGTTTGCATCCCTGGGCAAACATCTAATCTCTATTTTGGTTGTTGACCTGATTTGTTTTAGAACCACTGGTAATGTGCGTAGCATGTGTATGATGATCACCAGTCAGCTAGATGTTTAATAAGTTCAGAAGATTCTATTGCACTGCTGTAATGGGGTTTTTAAGACCAGCTTAACCTAAGTCCATTGGATGTCTAGTCTAGTCTCATATCACAGTATAAATGTTATAACTATATTGCCCATTTCTGAGAGCTATCCTTTTAGGGCTGTTCTTACATAACCTCAGGAGCATTAATGGACTACAAAAACTAGGAAAACAGCATAGTTGTATGAGCCTGGTACAATACAGAACAATAGGCCACCAACAAAAAGATAGCTATTAGGATAGGCCAGTGTACTGTACACTACAGACTAATGTTTATCTGTTGTTTACCAAAAATGAAGTAAAGCAGGCTAATGGACTAATGGAAAAACTGAAGTGTTTACGTGAAACAGTTCTTGCTTTGTCACACATTTCATAATATGGTCTCAACTTTTATCCAGTCATGGCTGTTTGGATCAATCCACTGTTGTTTCAGTTGTTTACCAGGAACAAGCAGGATCTGTGTGTTACTTATAGGCCTTGGGAGATGCTGAGCCGTTGCTATAACCAGAAACTGTTGTTACAGCTAAGACAACTGCATGTCCATATAGTTGTACTTGTAAAAAAAATAAACATTTTGTGGGAGTTTCAAAGACTCCAGGTGTTGTAATGATGACAAAATCCATATGAAACAACAGTTTCAAGAGTTCAAGCTATACTTCCTTCCTATCAAACATTAACTTCTGTTCTGAACTCTCTTCTTTTACCACCCAGCTTTAAAGCACTAAATTGTAATTACAAGTCAGTCAGTCATCGTTTTTTACAAAAGCACACAGTGTTTCTTCATACTGAATCTACACTATGCTTTCCAAATTCCGCATATTCAAGTAAACGCACCAATGCGTCTCCTTTCATTGCTAAAACATATACTGTACAGCATGACAGGAAAATGAGCTCTGAGCTTGTATTGGCGGCTGGTTTAATCACGTATAAAATCACTTTTTGGCCAGAAAATGATTTTTTTCACCTGAAGAAAAATATTTTTTCCACTGTGCCCTCTACAGATTTTTCCCAGAAAATCCCATTGACTAGATAAAAAAAATACGTATGTCCGCTAGGTGAAAGTAGGCTTTTGCATCACAAAACCATTTTTGTATTGGTGAGTAGCAAAATTGTTCTTTGTATTTTTGCAGAAGTCGAGAGGCTGTGCTGCATGTCATGCGTTGGAAATGCAGAGGAAATAGATAGTCCCATAGCCTTAAAGGACCACTTCACCACTTTTCAACTGATCTTCATATAATAGGTCCTCACTAATGTACCGGTACATGATAAAATACCACTATTTTTTTCCCTACTCAGTCTGTGTCTCACACGAGGGCTGTGTGCAGTTCGGAAACCCATCTTCCATGCGCATCATCGTTCGGCAGATTTTTATTAAAACAATATTTTTTTGGGGAAAAATATTTACATTATTATTGGGGAAAATGATTGCTTTAGATTGTTTCTAGATAGTTTGACACTTTAAGCTTTACCTTTCTGGATAGAAACATTTAAATGTATAATGAACATTGTGTTTAAGACTGGAGAGTGAGCCCTTACATGTCCCTAGCCGCCACATGATATGAAAGTCAATATTGCATTTGCTTACACACTTCAAGGCACTATAATTACTATTCCCTGTGCAGCAGGGGGGGCACCCCAGGTGCCTAGGCCCCCAAATGAGTTTTAATGACACTGAGTCATTAACTACAATTGTGTTTGTAGTGCTGCCTTGTTAGCTAATTAACCCAGGACTCAGACAGAGGAGAGATATGTCATTAAGAACCAGAAGAGGAGATCTAGCAGAATACTGATCCCAACGTAGGTACTTATTCCTGTTCCCTCTCTTCCTCCCATCCAAAGCTCCTCATAAGTGATACAGAACCTATGCTTGTTTACAAGCCACATCATCAACTACTGTATGTGTTGGGTCTACTCTGAGACTGTATAGTTGAATGTATTATTTATATTATTATATAATTTATGCACTGGTCAATTCAAAATCTGTTATTCAGTTCACACACGCACACCATATGATTAAGCACTCCCACATTTAGCGGTACAACAGGGTCCAGCATTTTCAAAACATCAGAAAATATAGAGATTTATTAAAATATAAATATAATAAGATAGAATATAAATGGAAATCATCATAAAAATGTACAGTATGGTTGGGGGGGACTTTATTTATACACAGACAACCCTTGATCCAGTGATTTATAACAAGACAGTCTAATAACAGCATGGTTAGCCATCAGTGTAATGAGTTTTTAAATGAAGCCACAAAGATCACAGTGCAGTGTTTAGTGGTCTATGCACTACAGGATGGGTGTTTGTATGTAGGGCTGAGTGTCTGTACACATGTATGTCCTACACTGTAGGACAGACATATGGTCCTGTAGGACCTACAGGACCATATGTCTCCTGTGACAATAATGGAAATAGTGATCTTTATACAGTAAATACTGTGCATCAAAAGAGCTTCACGATACACTTTTATAGTGCCACCAAGAGGTGGATCGTTGTAAAACACATTATTTCATATTACTCCTCCAGATACTGTGCCAAAATCACGCAAATCGTTACACAGTATCTCTACTCTCATGTGCTCAAGACTGCTCAGTCCGATATTTCATATTCCATTCTAATTGTCTATAATTGTCTTCCAAAGTTTACAGGATGTGCCTGTTGCCAAAAAGCATCGAATCATGAACACAGCCTGCAATTTAACGAACTTTCCTACTATAGGCAGACAAACATAATGGCACCCTGGCCTCAAATCATCCAATTACCATCAAAGGCATAAGAAGAAATGGCACCCTTTTCACATTGGCTTGTAGCGCCACCAGGAGGATACAGCCTGACTTGGTGGAGACCTGTGCCCAGAAGGGCACTTTTTCTAGTTCTAATCTGAATCTGTGTGTTCAGACTTGTATCCATTTCAGACATTCTGGTTTACATTTAGGACAGGTTGATTAAACATTACTTATTTTATCAATTTAGCCACTCAAACCAAAGCATCCTTATTCTGAAGGAAACCTTCGCCCACTGGAAGGCCATTCTGTATCATGTACCATAGAATTGTATACAAATTGGTATTACGTACCACAAGACTGATTTATGCAAGTTTGTATTGTGTACCATATACTGTGCATATAAAAGTGTTTTATGCAAGGTCACAAGCATATTTCGCACCAACAAGCAATATGGATCGTTGCTATAACCAGAAAAGTGTTGTTACAGCTAAGACAACTGCCCATACAGTTGATCATGTGAAAAATAAACATTGTGTGGGAGTTTCAAAGCCTGCAGGGGTTGTAATGATGAAGAAATGCATATGAAACAACAAAGCTTAAGCTATTTCCCATCAAATATTAACTTCTGTCCTGAGCTCTCTGCTTTTACTACCTAGTTTTAAAAGCACTAAATTCCTCCTCGGTCTCTGTCTATCCCTACCTGTATCTTTCTCTCTCAGCAGGACTTTGTCTTTCTCAATTTACAACTTAAAATTTACAGTTTAGTCATTCAGCAGATGCTCTAAATCCAGAGCGACTTACATTAAGCAATAACAAAAAACATAGCAATACAAGTATGGATGAATCATATGAATCATACATACGCTAAGAACATACTGTAACTGTGGAATATCTTTAAACTAGACTATACATACAGTATATACTGTACTATATAATGCTATGTCAACATAAAATGCTTGCGCCTTTAAAAAATAATTGACCTCCACACATGCCCTCACATGCATTGCACTTTGTTCTCTTTGGCTCTGTCAGGTAAAAAATATACAGTATGTCCAAAACTGTTACTTTACAGGATTCAATTTAAAAAATATCAAAAGTCCTACAACCTTTTGTCGACCGGCTACTTTCGAGATATGCTTGTGTGACGTTATTGTGATCAAGTAGTAGGGCATTCATTTTCATGAAAAAAAAAATCATTGTAGTATATCAGTGGTAGACAACTTCAGAACAGTGAAATCCTTAGTGTTCATTTTACTCAGAAGGGAGTGGCTATATAGGCGACAAATGTGTGTAGTGTACAAATAAGTGTATTTGGACAGACTCTCTTGGAGTTTAAAAGAACACTGAGGATTCATGGTGTGTTGGGTATGGTTTTCAGCCTGTCGCCTCTTCCTGCTGGTACAATGAAAATCAACCTGCCCCTCTGCT
This sequence comes from Benthosema pterotum, assembly GCA_039105355.1. Taxonomy (NCBI): domain Eukaryota; kingdom Metazoa; phylum Chordata; class Actinopteri; order Myctophiformes; family Myctophidae; genus Benthosema; species Benthosema pterotum. Next base: position 17,834,360 of record CM076979.1, read on the forward strand.
CCGTGTGGAATGGAATGTCAAGCTCCTGTAGTGGCGACTGTGGACCCATCCCTCACTGTATCTGTCACTGTGGAATTATCTGTCACTGTCACTCTGGAACAGGGGCGGATGTAACATTTCCCAATTAGGGGAGCAGGAGAAAATGGTATGGGGGCGGCTTCATCGCCCATGGCGCGAAGTGGAGTTTAGTTTTCAGTTACAGGACTTCTATTATGCAAGTAAAGCATCAATAATAACATCAGTTGTTGTTGAAGTTGCAGCAGACACGCAACGTGCATAAAGCTAAAGGTCTGACTCAGAGAGTTTTCTGTTTTCAATGATGAAATGGTTTAGTGGTGCCACAACTGTAGTTAGTTCAGTTGGTAACGGTGTTTCAAATAATTTTAAATATAAGCACTTTAATTTGAAATATCTTGGGTTGTTTTGCATGCCATCGTGTTTGGTGGGGCAGACTGGGCATTTAGGGGGGCATTGCCCCTAAATGCTATCTACAGTATCTATCTATCACTCTTTCACAGACACGCACGGGCATAAAGCTAAAGGTCTGACTCAGAGAGTTTTCTGTTTTAAATGATGAAATGGTTTAGTGGTGCCACAACTGTAGTTAGTTCAGTTGGTAACGGTGTTTCAAATAATTTTAAATATAAGCACTTTAATTTGAAATATCTTGGGTTGTTTTGCATGCTATCGTGTTTGGTGGGGCAGACTGGGCATTTAGGCGGGCATTGCCCCCCTAAATGCTATCTACAGTATCTATCTATCACTCTTTCCGCTCCCACCCCCTCTCTCTCTGTCTATCACTCCTGTCTGCTCTCTCTCTCTCTCTCTCTCTCTCTCTTCTCTCTCTCTCTCTCTCTCTCTCTCTCTCTCTCTTCTCTCTCTCTCTCTCTCTCTCAGTCTCCGTTTGATTTACTGCCTGCTGACTTTTCGGGTGACCTGTACAGCCAGCCATGCCAGCCAGGCAGCTCTAAATGGAGACATCACCCTCAAGGGCTCGGCGGGAATCCGTCCAACCGTGCAGGCACTTTCCCCTCTGAGTAAAAATATTATGCCAGGAGATTTTTATGAGTCAAGGTTACATTTTCTGTGTGCGTGCATTCATGCATGTGTATGGGTGTGTGTGTGTGTGTGCACGTAGCTAGTTTTATGACACATTTTGATGTGTGACATGCATGGCACTGGGTGGCGGCAACATTGAAACAGAGTTACAGATGGAAGGAGAGAGAGAGAGTGCATGGGCGACAGAGACACTACTGTAAATCCTCAGTTTGGGGATTTCGCATTGCACAAGAGGCACTTTGCGGTGACAATTATTATCTTGCACCCTAGCCTAAATCCCTAAAACACATACGCTACCCGTTACATTATGCCTGTGGTTTGGGTGTTGTAAAGAAACCGATCCATTACCCATTGTCCCCAGTGAAGTGTTGCCTTATATACTATGGCCGTCGCCCATGGAAGAGACACATGTAGCTGCCTTGGAAACACATTTTGGATTGATACAGAGAGTTGTTTTTTAGTGTCCAGTACGGTAGCTCCTCTATCTCCACTCCGCCACCAACACACACTCTCACTCATGATTCTTTGTGCTGCCCCTTTACCATCTTCTTTGCCTTTCAACGAAGTCACATTTAGCATGTAACTAGAAGCTAGAAATGGGAGTCAGCCTTTTGGGGTGGGCGTCGCTCCAAAAGATGGCGGGGGAGGGGCCGGGGATGACGACCCGTTGGTGAGATCAAATCAGATCAGCTTATCTGCCGTCCAAATTCAGACAGGGGGGGCGGGGTGCTGTCTGAATTTGGCCTAACCTGAATCATTTCAGGTTAGGCCAGGCTAGCATGTTACTGATTATGGGAAATTCTATATTATTGTAATCCATATAAATATTTATATTTGGCAGCAAATATAAATATTTGCTGCGCAATCAAGTGATGAAACTGACGCCAATGGATTTGCACAGATGCACAGTGCAAATAAATTAACTTCTTGTAGACAAACTGGACACAAGGAGTTGACACGCTGATCATAGTAAAATTAAAAGAAGAGAGTGAAAGAGAGAGAGAGAGATGGAGAGCATATTTAGCATATTAAGCTTGACAGAGTGATGGAGAGAGTGCACAACATACAGAAGCGGAGAGGGTTGTGTGCGCCCGCCTGTTCACGTGATGTGCGTGCGCGTGCCAGAGTGGGGTGTCGATATTTGCAAAGAGCAACGTGAAGTGACAGGCTCCGTATTCCATGTCAGAGGCGGAGGGAGGGTTTTGGGTTTCTAACTCGGACCTTGTCAACACTTTGGCTCCACTGCCCGCCCGCGCTGGCTGTCACTCCCTCCCTGCGGCACTGTACGGATGTGCTCTGGGCAAGTTGGTTTGGCCCCCAGAACAGGAGCCTGGCAGGCCTGGACCCCCCAGCCCTCTGTCACCCCCCACCCCACCAACCCTCCCTCCGCCACCCCTCCGCCATGCCAAAACCGCTCCAGCTTTACAACACATGGGACCTGAGAACACGACACCGGCGCTCGGCGGAAAACAACATGCAGGACCAATTCAGTCCATCTGAAATGAATGTTCTCACCAACACCATCGCTTGATCTCCGTGATTCATCTCCTGCTCGCGCACAACACATACACAGTTCACAATGCACACGCATGCACGCACACACGCCACGCACACACCCCTACCCACTCCTCGTGCATGATTTATGCACCGTCGTACGGCAAAGTATAAATGGGGTTTGGATTTCCCTCAAACAAACACAATCTGCTCCCTCCACTGCAACCTATACAAGACATGGATACACACACCACGCGCGCACGCACGCATGCACGCACACACACGCGCGCGCACACACACACACACACACACACAACACACACACACACACACACACACACACACACACACACACGCGCACACACACACACACACACACATGCCCGCTTTGGATCAAAGCCCTGCCTTGTATCAACACTTTACAACAAATGAGATTACTGTTTTATAACAAGGCTTCATTTTTTGACTGTGTTTAGCTTACGGCCAGCGTGTACATTTGACAGTGATTTCCGTCTGAGAGACAGAGCGAGAAGTTAAGGAATTACAACTTCAAAGAGGGCGGTTACGTATATGTTAGCATATATGGACACGTGAGAGAGAGGAGATGATGCAGGCCAGGAAGAATGTATTATAAAATACGGTATTAAAAATGTCCCACCTGGTGTCCATATTTTGGGCATGCCATTATTGGCAAACAATATATTTGGAATGGCAGCAACTTCAAATACTTGTTGATTGACAAACTCACAAAATGTGACATTGCAGTGATTTACGCATTGTGGCTTTAGTGGTTACAACTGTTGTAAGGGATAGTTTTGATTTAAAAAAGAGAAATGTGCTAACAGGAAACAGGTGTAAAGGTAGAGAGTGTGTAGGTAGAGAGTGATGACAGATCAACACAGCATGGTGTTGCAAGAAGACTGTATTAGTATGTGTGGGTGTGTGTGGGTGTGTGTGGTTGTGTGTGTGTTTGGGGGGTGTGCGCACACGTGTGTGCGTGGGCGGTCTTGTGACTGAATTAATGAATTGAGAAATAATGGCAAGTGAATCAATGTTAATTCCCATCCATTCCATCCTCACTCTCACCCATCAATTATGCTAATTGTTACAATGATTGTATGAGAAAATGTGTAATATCTAGTATGTGAATATCGAATATGTGTTTTCATTGTGTGTGTGTGTGTGTGTGTGTGTGTGTGTGTGTGTGTGTGTGTGTGTGTTGTGTGTGTGTGTGTGTGTGTTGTGTTGTGTGTGTTGTGTGTGTGTGTGTGTGTGTGTGTGTGTGTACTACATAGCATACAAAAATGTTGTCTCAGTCTCGAGCAAACCAGCGTAAAGCTCCAAAACTATGGAACAAACTTCATTATTCTCGTCTTCGGATATCAGATTATTTGGACATTTTCATATAGTTTATATGATACATTGCAGTTTTAGCCTACAGATTATACAGATTAGATTTGATACTATGGGTTCCTTGGTTTATCTCAGGGGTTTTCAACAGGTGGTCCGGGGACCACCAGTGGTCCTTGAGAGGGTTCCAGGTGGTCCCCAGCAACCAGATGTAACTCTCGAGAACGTAAAAATGAAACCAAATGGACCCTGGCGGGTCGATTTGGTTTCATTTTTACACTCTCAAGAGTTAAAAGTCTACACAACTGGAAGATTAATGGTCATTTAGTTGTGTATGTTTTGTGTCCCAAAATCCAGGCTAGAATGTGGGCAAAAGCAAAAAGAAATCTTTAATGTTTGGGGTCTGTGGGGCTAAAATTTCCCCAAATGGTGGTCCGTGGCTCAAATGTTGAATAAATGGTGGGCCCTGGGATGAAAAAGGTTGAAAACCCCTGGTTTATCTTGATCACCTTTCTATGCTAAGTTGCTCTGATCAAGAGCGTGGGCTACATTGTAAGTCATTTAGCTTACTCTACACATGGGTATGCAAATGCCTGCAAGGCTGCAACGCATGCACACACACAGGGTCTACCATATTTTGTATTTTTGTTCCTGTGTTGGCCAGCATTGGTAAACTTTTCTTCGTTCGTAATAAATAACTTATAAGCAAATGTATATCCATTTTTGTTTCCTTCAAAAACAATTTACTTTTGTGAAGTGCTGTGAGCACTGCAGATTTTTTTTGCTATACTTTTGAAACAGGGCTTAAATTGTTAATTCAAAATGTATTTTTACAAGGTTGGGTCTTTGGGGAGACACCAAATTTCTCTTCTGGGTCTTGAGCTGAAAATGTTTGGGAACCCCAGCTCTAACTGGCTGCTGAGCCACCATTACTATTATTTTTGAGCCACATAGAATTATCCCCCGCTACCAAAATAAATATTGCTTTACTCGTGTTATTCTTAGCAAGGGCTTGCATTAAAGTTAGACACTTGAGCTTTCATTGTGTAAGTCCACGCTATTAAAGCCTGCATGGGTGTTTTTCAGGCAAGAAGAATGAATTATATTGTGCAAAATACAGAGTGTTGTTTTAGTCTTAGGAGCTCCCAGTCGATTAGAGAAGTCATTCTGGTCCACACCTAATTCTGCAGCCCATAAAGAGAGAAACCTCAGAGAATGTGCATGAGTAAGAATAACAATGACCCAAGAATAGAACCAGAGTCATGTGATGGAGAGAAAACTTTTTCTTTTTTTTTACATCTTTCAGGGAAATATGAGAGCTTTGTGATTATTCCCAGTAGTGGATGGTTATCATAATGCATTCTCCCCCTTCCACTCTTACTGTAACTTGGACGTTCCATGCACATGTGCAAATGCGTGTGCACACACGCACACACGCGCACACACACACACACACACACACACACACACACACACACACACACACCCACACACACACACACACACACACACACGAATTGCAATATATTTCTAATCCTTACCACTAAACTATACACTTTGAGTGCATTTGGCCCTCATGCGTCACACACACACACACGCATGCACGCGCGCACACACATACACACACACACCGATGACCACCCAGCCTCATGCCCCCTGCCCCCCACCTCTCACCTCGCTCAGGGGCGCTAAAGCTGAGAAAAACTCCAATGCTCATTTCCTCTCTCTCTCTCCCTCCCTGCACTTTCCCTCCATCCCTATACCTATAGCCCCTCCTGGTTTACACTGCTCCTTCCCCTTTCTTCCCAACTGTTTATCCCTCCAATCCTTCTCCAGCCCCTCTCTCTCCCCTTCCCGTTTTCTTCCTTCTTCCTACCACCCCCCTCCCCTTCTCTTTACTCTTTATCCGTGGTGCTCCCACTCATGTTGTAACAACTCGTAAAGGAGGGAGACTTTGACCTGTTTCCACTGTTCAGCTGCTGTGTGTGGCGAGAGCCTCAGCCTGCCGTATATACTTCATCGCAAGGCAGTGTTGCTTGGCGAGAATGGGCAGTCAACAAGCTTGTGCAACGACAAAGGGGGTTGCTCTAAGGCAAGAGAAAACTAGCCATTGAGGCGGGAGTCGAGCAGAGCTTTAAGAGCGGGCAGCCATCTCTATCTTGACCGTGTCGGTGGGGTGTGTATGGGTAAAGTGGCTTTTTCTGCAGGATGTGTGGCACATTATTTGTTAAACAGGACGACCCAACGGCAAATTTTAGAAGATACTCAGAATGGAATCTGAAATCTCTGACTGATAAATCTGGCTTGATCATGTCTCTAGTAAATACTGATTAGACAGAGTTTAAAAAAAATCTGAAGGAGTTGTACCATGTTTTGAGTGAATCCTGGGGATTCCATACCTACAGTTCTATAAGTGAAAACGGAAAGTGACGTGTTATTTGGTCAGCATGAGACAGATATAAAGCATTTAGGGCAGAGGTTCTTCCTTGGATGACTGGGAGTGTACGCTCAAAGTTTCACAGCTATTGGTTGCTAGTCAGCTGATAGTGTTCACAGACTCACACACTCGCAGGCGGGTGGACAGGGGTTAAAACATAGTCTCCACCTCCCCGTCATTCCAGCCTTGCAGAGATATAACAATAGTAACAACTATAATGGCAACGATAACTATAATAGCAGCTATAATAACATATCCGCAGTTGTTTTCCATGGAAACCCTTGATCCCCACAGCTGGGGGTCTGCAACCACAATCCATGGGAGCTATCATAACAGTCCGCAGCCGCGTTGCGTGGAACTGGACTGTTAGGACGGTTTTAAGGAGATTCCGTTTGTCCCTTAGATTGCTGTTCATGTCATAAATGCTTCAGGTTTTTTATTTCCTTTCTAAAACTTGCAGCTGCTTTAAGGATTTGATTATCACACCGTAAATTGTCTGTTGTTTTGACGGTCTTTCTTTTTCCCAAGGTGCACTCTGGCAATAATGAGGTCACACCAGGAAGAGAGGACAGATGGGGATTGGCCGCGGGGCTTTCCACCACACGGCCGCAAATAACACGTCGCCGTGCATTTTTTCACAATTAAACCTTTTTGATCGTTTCTGAGATCATCATGTTGATGGTTTTTGGCTCTGTCGCCATCATACCCTTGAGTCTCCTGTCAACATTTGGTTTTGGAGGGAGAAGTAAGGAACGGGAAGTCGAGATTTATGAGCTCTGTATGTACACTATACGTGAAGGCAAATCTATTATAAACTGGACCCATTATGCCGATTATGGCAGTTGAACATCAGTGGCAGTTGAATTGGATTATGGCAGTTGAACGTTTTTTTTTTTTTTTTTTTTTTTTTGCATCATTTGTTGGCGTGGCCATGACAACTCACACACACACACACACACACACACAACCACACACACACACACACACACACACACACACACACAACACACACACACACACAACACACACACACACACACAAATGTGTCAACCAATCAATCAATCATTGTCTGTGTCTCTCCCTTACTCAGAGAGACACACCTGCAGCAGGTTCCCCAATCATCCACTATACTGCTATAAAAGCCAGCCTGCAGGTCAGACTCATGGCAGACACAGACCAGGCAACAACTCTGCTCTGCTCCTTAGTTAGTTAGCCTTTTGCAGTTACTTTAGTTTGGCCTGGAGATGGCCAGCAGCCCTTTATATTATATCTTTTAGATGATTTGGGGGGGGGGGGGGGGGGTGGGGGGGGGCAGGGCAGGACGTCCTGCCCCCCCAACCCCCCCACCCCCCCCCCCACCCCCCCCCCCCCCCCCCCCCCCCACTCGCTCTTTTCCTTTGCTGGCATCTCCAGGTCCTCCTTTGTTATCCTTTGGGTAATGTAATGAAATTACAAGTAATAAGAATTGTTCCAGTTCAACCAGTATTGATTTGTTACCTGTAACAAAGAATGTAATCTAATACTTTTTGGAGAAAGGTTGTGAATAAAAAATGTTAAAGCGTGTTCAAGTGATGGGGTTTCCATTTTGAGCCACTTGTTTATTCAATAGATTATTTGGAGACCACAACAGTTGGTAGTTATGGAGTTACAGTTGGTAGTACTGTACAGTACACTACAGTAACAATAAAAGTATAGATGCAAGCTCTGTTCACGTGGGTGTGACTTTTATACTGTGCACTGTAATACTCTCTACTGTACTTACTGTACTCTATACCGTACTATATTGTACTGCTACTGTACTGTAATCTGTAATGTATGTACTCTGTAGTATACACTACTCTGTGAAGTTCAACAATATTTTAACATGGTTCACGGCCAAATAAATATAAATCTCAGGGTCTTTGACCTGTAAAAATGAATGACTCACTGACTAGGGACCACCTCACAGATAATGGCAAGAGATCTTGCGATTTTCTGTGTGGTTGATTACATATTCCGATGCGTTTCCCAATGTTCATGCAATTTGCAAGGGTAATTATGTGCCTCTAAAACAGGTGCAAATTAGTGCAGGCATGTTAAAGGAATATGGTGTGAATGGCAGCTGTAATAGCAGCAACGCAGAGACAAAGGCCTCAAAGTCGTGCCGACATTAATTTATCGCATTTGTTCCACAACCATTTTTCACCATTACTGGAGTTATAAATCGGACTAAAACACAGCTGTAGTCACACTTACGCCAAAGACTGCATTTACCGTAACTGAAAAACATCAGTATATATGTGTGTTTTCTGTTCCTGTAAATGTGTGCACAGTCAAATGTAATGTAGCCACCAGACCAAATCACACTGTGATAAAATATACTTGCTGAAGGAGCCATTCTGTCTCTATGCCTGGAGGTTGCTGTGGGCGGGTTCACCTTGGGGGGGGGGGGGTCACAGTGATCAACAGGTAATTGAGATAAGGGAGCACAGGTGAAGTGAGCCAGGAGGAATGGCATGGTACAGGCACACAGGGGGAGATTACACGGTTTTTACCGTTATTTTACTTGCATTCATGAAATATGCTGTAACCTGGTTAGTGATACAATAAATGGGAACCCAGCCAACAGCAGTTCTCTGAGTCTGGACATATTTATTCATGTTAACGTGTCAAAAACAGTTTCCCTATGCCTTGCCTAGCCTGGTCTAGCCCTCAATGATTTTGGCCTTGGGGGGCGAGGGTGTCGTGGGATCAGTGATGGGCAAGTTACTGGGAAAATGTTGTAACCTACACTACTTGTTACTCTCGAAAAAATGCAGCTAAGCTACTCTACAAGCTATTGCCAGAAAATTGTAGCAAGCAACACTACAAGCTACATGACAAAAGTAGCTTGATGTAGCTTGCTACATCATCACTACATAATATAAATATATAATCATAATAATAAAACAATATGGGTAAAAATCATAATGATAATAATTTAGCGGAGGGTTTGAACATAGGATGGTGGCATGTTTAAGTTTTGGGATGTATATTAGAGGTTTTTCTACCCATTAAAAATGGGTGGAATTTGAAAATTGTGTGTGGGAAAAAATGTAGTAAGCTACAATCCTTGTTACTCGAAACAAGTAGTGTAGCTTCACTACAAGCTATTCCCAGAACAAATGTAGTAAGCTACAACTACAAGTTCGGGAAATGTAGTTAAGCTATGTAGCTTAGCTACTTGTAACAAGCTACTGCCCATCACTGCGTGGGATCCACACGGCGGAAGTGCTGCGCTCTGATTTGATCTCACTAACGTGTCGTCATCTCCGGCCCCTCACGCCCGTCCACTGCTGTTCTACGTCACATCATTTAGAGCGACGCCACCCCGGAAGGTCGACACGCCCCTCAAGGCCACTTTCCAACGCGCGTTAGTCCAGGCTTTCCGTTTTCGCGCAAGGCGAACGAAAATGAAAGCCTGGGTGTCCGAGGCTATGCCTTGCCTAGCAAACTGGCCAAATGTTTGTTGGCCAGTACACAAGTAAAAATCACACCCGTGTGAAATGAAGTGCTGCGTGTGCGGCTACAGTATACTAAAACCCACTTTAGAATAATTGGGGCTATAAGCCTGCATGGCAAATGCAAGTCCACAGCACCACTACCTTAAAACTGTGAATCGATTGGGAACTAATACTGAATACAGTAAATTATGGGTTCTTTTCAATGCAGAAAATATGCCAGTGGTAACCACACTATAACCATGTTGTTGTAACTCAGTGGTCCCTGAAACTAAACAGGTTGAGAATTGCTGCTAGAGCCATCCAAGTCGATATTTGGGGGTCCCTGGACTCCCTCATTTCTTAATGGGACCGTATGCTCATCAATGTCAATTTGGGGGTCCTTGACATAAAAACGTTTGGGATCCACTGGCTTGCCTTGGGTGAAAACTGCCCTGGTATCGCACTATTTTGGTGTTGACAATATTATTTATTTTAAATCGACCTTTTTATATGTTGTCTGTGCAAACAGAATAAGGCCTCGGCCACACGAGGAAAATATCCATTCTTTTCCTCCCCGTTGGAAAAAAAATCCTGTCCACACGGACAAAGATATCCATGTCCACACGTTAACCCAAAACGGCTCCAACACGTATGCCAAGCCAGTAGGTGGCGATAAGAAATATTTGGCACAACACAGAAATGGCTGGTGTTAGCTAGTTTCCATGGTTACCCAAATACAAATTTTCACGTAACCTGGTAGTAGTAAGGGACGGGGGACCGGAGATCTCTGTGAACTGTATACAGTTCACAATAATTAATACACAGGAGGGGTATACCCTTCCTGTGAATTAAAAAAAAACAACAAAGGTCCGCAGCCGCTTCACAATTCCTACCATGATGCGCTATGGGGACTAATAAAAGTCTGGGATTCCGGGAGGTGGGAATGTCGTAACTCTTCTACTGGATGTTACATTAAAGTAGTCATCCAGTAGAAGAGTTACGACATAGAGGGGTCAGAAACTGAGCGCTCGCGCTGTTCAATGCAGCCTGAATAGAGACACCTCGGAAGTTGTTTGGTCACGTCATGAGCTGATAAGTATGAGACGTCATCGTTTTCGTTTCACGTGTCTACACGGCTACGCTGCTCCGGATATTTTCGAATATCTTCACTTATTTCTCCGTTTGCAGAAAACTCCGTTTGAGTGACGTAAAACGCCGTTTGCGTGTAGTAGAAACGGCCCAAACGCAGGAATATTTCTGCGTTTGGCAAAAGATCCGGAGTCGTGTGGCCGACGGAATAAATGTCATTACACCTAACCATTCTATGCATTAAGGGGGAAATTGATCACTTCCATTCCGACTGCACGCAGACAGCCAGGCAGGGACACATGCAGGGACACACACACGGCAGCTTGTGAATCGTCTAATGAAGTGCTTGCTACGCAGCACTTAAAAACCGTGTAATCTCCCCCTGTGCTTCACCTGTGCTCCCTTATCTCAATTACCTGTTGATCACTGTGGCCTGCCTCCCCCCCAAGGTGAACCCGCCCACAGCAACCTCCAGGCATAGAGACAGAATGGCTCCTTCACTTGGTTATATAGGAAGTCATCCTTTACAGGGTTTGATTGCCACTGCTTTTTGATATACCTTCCCTAAATCAGCAGACCTAAGCAACCCTAATAATGTATGCATTTCATGAGCATTATTTGCTCATGTATTTGAGTTTTACTTGATGAAGCAACATTTGAGTCCAAAGTTAAACTGAGGATTTTGCCTTGTTATAAATCCATGGACTTTTATAGTTTGCTCTTTATAAAATTGGAACCTACAGTATTTAAATGATGAATACGACAGGCTGCTGCTATATTGAAAATTATGTGTGATAGTGTAAACACCCGAGGGAATTTCTAATTACACCGTGGTTTAAATTTATTGTAAGCGTCCCTCGAGTGATGGAAGAATGACAATTCTGATGTGTTTATTTGCTCCAACACTGCGAAAACTATAAACAAATAAATACTGTTACAATATAATCTCATTTTATTATTTCACTAATAAGCTGTGCATTAAATTTATAATTCATTCAGTTTGTACAACAATAAAATGGTTACTCCAGTGATACAACTACTTAATTTCAATTGTAAGATTAATAAATACTGAAAAGAGTTACATTTAATTCAATAACAATCAAATGAAACTCCAAATAAAACAATCATGCAGCTCAGTCCATCAAGGGCACTGCGTGTGGACAATATACACTCTTAGTCCACTGAAGTTATACTTACTCCATTTAGAAGGTGACAAAATCTGCTTTGATATTGAAAATGAGGCGCACAGCGCAATTAGATGGGCGCTTTTAACTGTGCAAAATTGCATGGCAAACTGCTGATGTTGTTAAGTATTTTTAATCATTTTTTGAAGGTTTGGTTTTGCCTCCACACTGTCTGCCTTGATTATCTCTGTGGACACCGGCTGTCCCACCCCCTATGGGCAACTAGTTAACACAGGCAGCAGTTACTGCCTCTGATATCCAGTAAACCAGTTGTTTTCAACCAGTGCTCCAGGGACCACCAGCGGTCCTTGAGAGGGTTCCCAGCTAAGTTGGTTAAAAATACTTAACGGCATCAGCACCAGCCATTCAATTCGGACAGTTGGAATTGTGCTGTGTGCATCGTTTTCAACATCAAAGCGGATTCCAATGCTGGCACATGTCGCTGTCAATGAAGGAACCTCAACGTGGTAAAGTGTTTTCATAAATATTTAACCAATGAAATTTACAGTTATTGCACAGACTAAGATTATTGCTTAAGGTTATGTGGAGCAACATCTCATAATGTGGAATTATATGGGCTTAGATCTCACATAAAATAAACGCAATTGTTATTTTTGTTAATGGTTTCCAAACACCGGTAGTGTGAGGTTTATCCTAGCATGGTGTACAGTATGAAGAGCATTTTATAAATGCCATTGTTCAACTTGACTATAAAGCAAGTTGGGACAATAAAGTCTACAGTAACCTTGATCTTTGTCCTATCCTGCCTCTCCACAGTGTGCTATCACTCAGTAAAATATTCAGCTTTAATTTAACCCTAAGAGGGTATTGTATTGTAACCACATTGACTAGCAATGAGGATCAATTTGGTTACATTTTTACATGAATGAATATTAAAGATTTTACTGGGCAGTGGGCACAAGCAGTAACGCCTCATATCAAATGAATAACCTCACTCCATCTTGTACTGTAACTATTATGTAATGTTATCTTGTGTCATCACTGTCCTGTACACAACCCAACTGTGTGCAAGTGTACGCAGATGAGAAGAAGAGAAGAAATCTCCAGTAAACTTGTTCTTATTATCTTATTGCTAATTGTTTAGACCCTACAGGAAAGACTCAATGGAGTCTCTTACCTGAGACACTGTCAAATTATTGTAGTAAGAACGTAACAAAAACAAACTAAATGTGAATTCAAAGCTCCATTGTGGTAACAAAGAAAAAGTAATTTTGGGGTGAACTTCATCACTTTAAAGATCATACTGCTAATATGGCATGTTACCATACTGAATCAGACCATACCCTCAACATTATTGGTGGACAATTCCCAACGAAAACATACAAATATGTTTTGCTTTGTTCGTTTTTTGAGGGAGCCACAGCCACTGGATTCCACTTATTTCAGTCCAGTGTGAAAGAAAATAGAAGTAGAATAGCAGAAGTATAGCGAAAACCTTTCTTTTTTGTTATTTGTGATAACAAAGAGGAAAGGAAGCATTGTTGGTAGAATGATCAATATTTCTTGAAATTCATTCCAGAATCCCTCTGGGACTTCTCTATACAGTAGTGTTACTTTCTACAGTCCGTTACCATCCACTTATTATTGATTCTATCTATTCACAATACAACCAATTGTGAGTAGGCTACTTACAGTATGTCTTACCCTCATGTGGTTTGAGAAAGTTGGGCAGATGGGTTGACGATGGGTCAAGAATGCAGGGCTTGTCTGTAGCTACGAGAAGATTTAACTGGATATCCTTTCAGTATAGAAATTGTGTGAGTGATGGGCATACGTATATATACGTGTCTCTGTGTCAAGTACAGTACGTACTGTTATGTCCAACACACACACACACACACACACACACACACACACACACACACACACACACACACACACACACACACACACACACAGAATGCTGGGGCGTTGAATGGAATTTGGATGGCTGAATGGAAGGTGTTGTCATGGTTATGGCCATGAGCTCCATTAAATGTTGGCCAGCTCAGTGGATTATCGATTTGTTGATTTTTCTCTTTCACTGTCAGCTCTTTGTGGAAGCTTATGATCTATATCACACTGTTGTTGCATCCGTATAGAGACTGACTGCGCAGTGCACACACATACATACACACACGCACACGCATACACGCACACATGCACACACAAAGTCATACAAGTCATGGTCACAGTTTCTTTAGTCTCAATGACTCCGGTTCACAATGAGACAAATATTACTGTATAGAAAGTTACAAAAAACAATGACCCTGATGTGACCTCTGCAGCCAGCCCAGGTTTAACTTCATGACACGTCCTTTTCTCTGCACCCACTGTGGTTCTTTGTTGAAACAGCTAGAGGTCTCTATGTCACACTGTTTTTGTCGCTGTATGTGGCATACAGTGTGCTGTGTGTCACACGTCGATATGAAATGTGTAGGTGTTTGTCCGTGAAAACTATACAGTACAGTGTGGACAAAGCTCTATAGTGTATAGAGCTTTGACTGCAGTCAACACATTTCGACCACTTTATTGTAAAAACGACATTTGTAGAATCAACCTCAGGAGTTGGGTTAAATCTGCAGCGTCTTCCTCGCATTCAAACCCAGGTCACTTTATAGTGACTTTAAAAAAGCATATTCTTCAAGCATTGTCTTCTCTCAGTGCAGGGTTTGATGCATCTTTTGTACTTCATCCAACATTTCTATAACACGGAGCGGCGCTTTGAGCTTCGGGCAACCTCTTTTCAACTAGTGTTCTTACCTGAAGAGTATGGATGTATCTCCCGGGATTTTACTGTGTAGGAAGACATGGGGATGTGGAGGAAGGTGGAGCACGTGGAAGATCAAAAGACAGAGGGAGAGAGGTAGTCAAGCATTCATATGTAGAGAAAGTGAGTTAACTGTGCAACTCTCGTTCGACAGACAGAACCAGGTTTCGTTCAGACAGACATTTTGTACTCGGACGGTGGACAGGCGGGCACACATAGCTCCTTAATGAAGTAGTTGCACCACAGACAGACAGACAGACAGACAGACAGACAGACAGACAGACAGACAGACAGACAGACAGACAGACAGACAGACAGACAGACAGACAGAGAAACAGGAAAACAAGTCCTGCAGAGAGAGCGAGAGAGACAGACACAGACAAGACAGATCAGTCATTTAGTCAGGCAGGGCCATATGTGGAAGCAGTAGCTAGGGAACCAGCTCGGGGTCAGAGGTGATGGGGGATTTGGGTTTCCTGCTCGTAGGCCCCGGTGGAGCTCAACCACAAACCTCTCCCTCCCCCAGAAAACCCATCACCGCCGCCTGACTGTTCTGCTTCACGCTCTTTTGCTTGGGTTTGTTTTGCCTGGTCGGGTTGTGTGTGTTGCCCTGCGCCGCGTGGTTGTGTCGGGTTGCATTATGCAACGTTCTGTATGAAGCTTATAGTTCAGGACAACGATTTGCAACAAGACAAAACCGAAAGTCATACAGCGGTGCCACGCAGGCCTAAAATACTGTATAGCCACGCTTACAGTGCAAGCACACAGTGCAGCGCGTTTGGATTACTCTCAACACCGCACCGACTTTGTTTTCTTACTAATTTCTCACTTTCTCTCTTCGCTGTGGGCCGTGTATGAGTAGAGTTACATGCAGCCACACACGAACAGGCATCTGTGGGAATGCAAACTGTAAGACGTGTGTGTGTGTGTGTGTGTGTGTGGTGTGTGTGTGTGTGTGTGAGTGTGTGTGTGTGTGTGTGTGTGTGTGTGCGTGCGTGCGTGCGTGCGTGCGTGCGTGCGTGCGTGCGTGCGTGCGTGCGTGCACATGCACAGACATACCGTGAAGACTTACCGCCGACTATCTGTATAGGAATACATTTCTTTGGCCGTTAATTTCATGTTTGAGTCTCATGCACATTTCTCCATTAATAGGTTATGGTGAGTACACTGTACATGTAGTGCATGTGTTTAAATATCTGCATGTGCTTTTGTGTGTTTATCTGCGTGTGGTACCGTATGTGTGTGTGTGTGTGTGTGTGTGTGTGTGTGTGTGTGTAAGGCAGCGCACTCCAACTGCAGTGCTCTTTATAAACACATCAGTTGGCTTGACAGCGTGCAATGTGGGTGGGGGGGAGGATTTGGGGAGGGGGGGGTTGAGGGAGGGAGGGGGTGGTGGGGGTGGGAGTTGGGGAGCTCGGGACACAGGCCTCATAAAAAATCACTTCTAATTTATTTCCCCCCAAATTGGAAAGTGCACGCTCACACCTGACTAAATCATCACGCGTCAACTGGAGACGGCCCCCCACCGCACGCTGGAGAAACCCGACCCCCGGCTTTGCTGCGCAGGGGCCGAGCGCAGGGCCCTGCGAGAGAAAACACAGCCGCATCACAGCGCGCAATGCGCCGCGCCGCGCCGTGCTGCGTACGCACCGCCTAATGGCTTCTGCAGATGTGCTGCTGCTCCCAGATAGCCCCCGACACACACACACACACACACACACACACACACACACACACACACACACACACACACACACACACACACACACACACATACACACACACACACACCTTTGGACCAGCCAATGGGGCTCTATCAAATTTGTCATTTCAAAACCTTCTTTTTTTTGGGGGGGGGGGGGGTGTCTAGCGTTGACCTCTGCATGCCCTCTTGTTCCGTCACCCCTCCACCCCTCTGTTCAGTGGCGTCTCTAAGCAATTTTGAGCCCTAGGCAAGATTTTGCCTGGAGCCCCCCCTTACCAAATGGACCCGTAAGGGTCCATTTGGTAAGGGGGGGCTCCAGGCAAAATCTCCTGTAAAATTACTACCGTATTTTTAAACTAAATAACATATCATTAGCGTGGGAGCTTATTAGCCTGGGATCCTTTTAAAGCATGTCTGGTGGTCGCCCCCTTCCCTCATGGTCGCCCCCCTTCCCTCATGGCGCCCTAGGCAACTGCCTAGTCTGCCTAATGGCAAAAACGACCCATGCCTCCGTCTTTCCACCCTAACCTTTAACTTTACCTTCCAGTAAGCTACATCTCTTCCCTCTCTTCTCTTATGCCCTGTCCTCCTCTTTTCCCATCTTTTAACACTTAAAACCTACAGTATTTTATTATAATCTAATTCAATATGTAAAAAAAAAAAAGATTCAAGTTGAAAGGGGCTCTTTCTTTCTTCTGATCTCTGCATGTGTGAAACTTTCTCTCTCTCTCTCTCTTCTCTCTCCCTCCCTATATGTTCCTGGGGTCACTTGCCCTTCTTCTAATGTGGAACACACATGTTATTATTGGCCATTAGACATGGCTATCATAAACTTGACAAACACTAAACAAACAGTGCAGGTGGCTGTCAGACTGGCAGGGGCCATGGAAAGGCATGCGTGCGTGCGTGCGTGCGTGCGTGTGTGTGTGTGTGTGTGTGTGTGTGTGTGTGTGTGTGTACGTGCACATCATGCAATGTTACACCAACAACACCCCGGTGCCCTCTGGGAGGTCCAAAGAGCGCCCACACACACACACGCATACAACCCCATGCATACACGCAAAAATATACATGCAAACAACTGCACGCATGCAGACTCTCACACATGCGCACCCGCATGCGTCCATCCACAGCAAAGCATTCCATCTGAGACACATCTCACAGACAAATCAGGCCCTTATCAAAAAGTCAACATCAAAGCTGCATGTTACGCTGAACTCCCAGCCTGTTTCCTTGTACTGAGAGGAATGGATCACTGTCACAGCTCAACCCAACCACACCACTGAACGCTGGCTGACTCATCACATTGTTACTGACTCTACTGTGTGTGTGTGTGTGTGTGTGTGTGTGTGTGTGTGTGTGTGTGTGTGTGTGTGTGTGTGTGTGTGTGTGTGTGTGTGTGTGTGTGTGTGTGTGTGTGTGTGTGTGTGCATGCGTGTCGTGCGGACGCATGCTTTTCTTGCTATACTTGTGGTAAGGACTAGGCATTTTTGTGCCTATATTTATTCACTTGCGTGCCATTGTCGTTGATCTATGAGGTCACAATGCGTTGCATGCATGCCACATTGTGAGCTTGTAGATTTACGAATCATCCAAATAAGTGGCTGGCTGAAACTTTGACGTCTTCTTTGATGCACACTTTTGTATAGTAGTACAAAGATGTGGATGTTGGTGTGACCTTGACTTGCACATCACACAACAAGCAGAATAGCAGTGGTGGAAATACGAGTTACCTTTATACAGTATATACTTTAAGAAATAGATGAAATAGGAGTGAGTAATGGTGGATTTGACAAATGAAAGCTGCAAAAGCTGTTGTAAACAGCGAGGTAAAATGAGTGACTTCCATGGTTCTGTGATAATGTTAAAGGGATATTCCACTTTCAAAATAACTTTTGGTCTACTCCCATATACAAACCCATTTTAACTTAAAACTTCATTTTAACCATGACAGATTATTCGAAAAAAAAACAAAAAAACAAAAACAACCCATATTTTTTCCGGTGACTGATTGTCCTCCTAATACGTGAGAAGGCCATGGAATTTCATTTACAGTTTTCATTTATTTTTAAAATACTGTTTTGGAAAATGTAGGCTCTGTATTTGGGTATGCCCACCTAAATGAAAAAAAAATAAAATAAAAATAAATGAAAATTTTAAATGAAAATCCACGGCCCTCTCACGTATTAGGAGGACAATATCAGTCACCAGAAAAAATATGGGTTGTTTTCGAATAAGCTGTCATGGAGTTTTAAGTCATAATGGGTTTGTATAGGAAGGAGGCGGAAGCGCTAAAATGAACATCAAATATCTAAATACTGAATGGAGTAACTTATAAACTGTCTGGGGTGTTCACATGAGACTGAGTAGACCATAAAATGACCAAAAGTTTTTTTGAAAGT
>CM076979.1:17858310-17868310 GCA_039105355.1 Benthosema pterotum
TCCACTGCATGTGTGTTTTCAAAGATTTTAAGATTCTTGTTACGAAAGGCCAGCTGGTCTTTATAGCCATTTTAAGCTATTCCAATTAGCCAAAGTAGCATTACCCCTAAATGCCCATTAAATGCCTCCTAGCCTGTTACTGTACACAGCAGCAGTATAGAAATATACAATACGGTACTTCCAACTTCACAGTGTGCTTGTTTGAGAAGCAAGCAGTTTAAATATCTCCCCTATAACACCACTCGGAATACATCCATCGTTTTTAACATACCTGGAAACCAATAGCAACAAGACTCAACCATTGATAGTTACAAAATATGTTTAATATTCTTCACTGAAAAAGTGCTCTCAGTAGAGTGCAAATGACCACCAGGAGGCATGCCTCAATAATATTGCACTATGTTGCAGTGTTTCTGTCTCTGACATGCTTGCACAAGGTCTGTCACAAAAATAAATTGCCACAACACAAGAACAGTGTTCTATATAACTTTTGAAATAGTTTAACCATGCAGAATATGCACATGTGCACTGAAAAACTAAAAAGATTGGATTCGCTACACTCCAATATAACAAATCTGAAGATCCTGCATGTCCATGATATTTTAGTCAATAAGTTGTTTGGTATAGTTGTCATGATATACAGTATATCCCTAGCTGCCTGACTCAGTGGCAAAACACATGGTATTGTCTGCAGTGACTCTATGTGCTAAACAGTGTTGTGAATAACGCCCTTACAAGTAACGCCCTTACAGTAAGGGATTACTTTTTTCAGTAACTTCTAACGTAACTCCTTACATTTCTCAAATTCCTAACGGCATTATGATTAGTGTACCATCGTTACTTCACGGCGGCGGCAGGACTCGCTGCACTGTGTGCTGTCTGTCTTCTTCAGCTCGCTTCTTCACAGTCTAACATAGAGTATATTGAATAGAGAAGGCACCGAAGGAAAGTTCCCCTTCGTCCACTTGCATTGTTTCCTCCGGATGCCTGATCTAGTTTTAATATATCTGTGTGTCACGTGATAAGTATAAGCCAATCAGAGCCGTCTTATTCGTTGAGCAGAGCAGAGCCATCTAGTAGAACAGCTGTGACATTGAGGGGCCGAAAAAAATGCTTATGATCCCATAGACTTAAATGCATCCGGTAACCTCGGTTGTCCCAATTCAATAGAAGTGTATATAGATGAGCTGCCATTGAAGTGGCGCCATGAAGTGAGCAGGGTTTTCGTGTAACTAAAGGCTCTGGCCTCTTGTAAGGAAACAGACACAACCAGGAGTGTTGCTGCGCACACACACTAGCATTTGAGCTGCGGTAAAATACGCTCTCAGACGCAATGATACGAGGACGACAGCGTGACCGGAGCCTTTGCAGCGTGGAAATATAAACACTATTTTACATTCTTGCTGGTAAAGCAGGGGTTTTCAACAGGTGGTCCGGGGAGGATTCCAGGTGGTCCTCACACTAAATGATGGAAAGTTGGTTAACCAGATGCAATTCTTTGAGAGTGTAAACATGAAACCAAACGCATTTGGTTTCATGTTTACAAGAGTTAAAATAATCATCATCTGAATTAGCCCAAGTCTACACAAGTAGAGAATGTAGAAGTTTGATGGTTCTTTATATCTGTATGTTTGACTGTTTTGTTTTTTAAATCCAGCCTGATATTGTGGAAAAAAGAAAATAAATCTTTAGTTTTGGGTCTGTGAGGCCAAAATGTTCTCAAATGGTGGTCCGTGGCTAAATGCAGAATAAACAGTGGGCCCTGGTATGAAAAAGGTTGAAAACGACTGTGGTATAGGACGTGGACGAAAACAAAAACATTGAGGTGAACTGTAGACAGCAAGCATTGTCCTCAGCAAAGAAATTAAAGGGGAATTCCAACCCGTTTTTAAAAAAAGGTCCTAAAAGAAAAATCATTAACATGGCGAAACACAACCTCCATTTCTAGTAAACACAGAATGGGGAGATCTTTGTCTTGTCCACGCAACATCTCTAAGGCATATTAATGTCAGTAAAATGTTGAAAATGGGAAGAATTTCACTTTAAACTTGTAAGCACAAATACTACAGAAAAACACCCCTTTTTTGTATGTTTTTTTTTTTTTTTTTAAGTAAAGTAAAGTAACGCCCTTACTTTCATAATTTAGTAAGGAATAAAGTAACTAGTTACTTTTTTAGGGAAGTAACTATAACTATAATGCCCTTACTTTTTAAAAGTAACTTCCCCAACTCTAGGTGCTAAATAATATGAAATGCATAACTGTTCCTGCTCACACTCTTCTTATGTTTACACATTCTGCTAGGGACATCACAGATCCACTGTTCTTACTGTAGTTGTGTTTCTCTATAGCTGCTAGATAATGTACATATGTGAACAGGACCGTAAAAGAACACGGCCGCAGGGCAGCCAGAACTGGCGACTGTAATGGCGAACAGCATCTTTTTACTACTTGGTGCCGTCCTGCAGGTATTGTGTGTGTATATGTGATAGGGACCGAGCAGTTAAGGACAGTTGACTGCTAGTGTTTGTCTGTTCGATCCCCGGTTCCTGCTATTTTAGTGTCCAAGTATCCTTGAGTAAGACTCTGACCCCTAACTGCTCCTGATACGCAGGTTGAAGACTTGTAGGGTTTTTCCTCTGCAGTCGGAGTCTAAATGGGTGAATGTATTGCACATTGTAAAACGCTTCAGAG
Source organism: Benthosema pterotum (assembly GCA_039105355.1). Classification (NCBI taxonomy): domain Eukaryota; kingdom Metazoa; phylum Chordata; class Actinopteri; order Myctophiformes; family Myctophidae; genus Benthosema; species Benthosema pterotum. Next base: position 17,861,003 of record CM076979.1, read on the forward strand.
TGCTATATAAATGCACCATTTAGCATTTATTTGACCCAGTTCTTATTGGAACCTGCTGTGTATGGGTGTACCACAGTGAACATACCAGTCAGTTACAGAGAAATCTCTCCTGTCCAAGTGATACATTTCAGCTCATAAAGTTGCAGGCATGACTGACTTACCCTCCATCACTCCCCTTTTGATAACATAAATAACTCAAATAACTTCATATAACTCTGATTGAAGAGTATACCAACTAAAAGGTATGTCTCCACCAGGCCGGGTTGCCCACCCGAGGAGTAGTGAGAAAAAGTGGAAGAAGTGTTAAATGGTAGAAAATCTAGTCTTGTTGAAATGGATTGGCAGTTGTGTCATGTTTTATTGCATGACCTATACGATTCAAGAGTTTTAGGCCACAATGTTAGCTGTATTTTATAGGGCCATGGTTTTAACATTGTATGGGTTAGTAGTTAAGTTCTTACTAGGGATATCACAATACTTTATCGGTATTGGAAAAATTATGGCATCTGGCCTTTTTTGGTCATATCGGTATTGGCAAATACTGTATTGGTATTGGAAAGGTATTGGTATCAATGCTTATTTGTCATTATCGGGTCATATTGGTATTGCCAAATATGGGAGTCCAACTGCCGGTCTGACACAAGGGTAAGGGGTTGACACTATGGTAGTTAAATAAAATGTGGAGTTTGGTGGAGTTTCCCAAATGCACATTTCAGTAAGGGATCTGCTATTTCCAGTTGGTGGAGTTCAACTTTTTTCTTATATATTATTGTGTATATTCTTCTCTGGTATCGGTATTTGGTATTTGGTATTGGTATCGGCTAACACAGAAATTGTGGTGTCGGGATTGGATCGGAAATGAAAAAAGTGTCATCGGGACATCCCTAGTTCTTACACAGGTTGGTCCAGTTGTTCCAAAGATATCGCTTGTCACCATTAGGGGGACAGACAGGCGGACATATTCCCATGAAAGCTCCCGTCCTGCATTCTGTGATAGTAATCTGTTTTAAATTATCAGTTGCACCATCTCTAAAGATTCTTGTTTAATCTCTCATTTCTTCTCCTAGAAAAAAATACTCATTTTCGGTTTTATATCTACCTCAGACCGGTTCAGAAGTGCTGAAAGCGGCACTGGTGTTGTGTTTTACAGGACTCAGCCTTCTACCGCTGGCCTACGACCACAGGACAGCCCTCCTGCTAATACCACACAGTAGACCATGTCAGTGGATCTGCTGTACTGGAGAACGGTTTGGGACCAAGTTTATTTCCTTGGTTTATTTCCAACTACTGATATTCACAATCACATCAACACTATATCGTCAACTAATAAAAAGGATAAAACTAAATGGAAACCAAATTAAAACTAAGACTAAATATTTTGTCAACACATAAACTAGAATGACTGAAATGTTCTGAAGGGACTAGTGGATAAGAGATGCCATATGAAGTCATTTTGCATTTGGTTGCATGCTGAAAATATCAAATCTACATTCTCTATCTGTTGATGTGTTGTGAGCTTGTATATCGGCTATTTTATGCAAGTGTTAAATCAGTCTTCAGCATCTGATTCAGCATCTGATTTGATCAAGGCCCGTAAAATTACCTTATAGTCAGTTAAATCAACTGTAGATTTACCTGACTAAATTCTTCTGATATCAAGTCGATTAAAATTGACATAATAAATGCGAAAAAAGCTAAATTCAAGATGAATGAATAAGACAAAAATATAAATTTGCTTTCAAAATCAACACCGATTCAACATGTAAGAACAACTTGGCCCCACATTTCCACTTTTTAAGTTATCATGTGTGTCAATAGCACTCTCTCTTTAATTATTTTCAGAATCGTAGAAGAAGAGAGTTGTGACACGCTTTGATCTCGCGCAAATCTGGGAGCCTATATAGGCTATAGTTCCAAACATCGTAACTATCCCATTGAGGTAGAATGAGCTTCTTCCACATTCTGCTATTACAGTGCAAGTCAATACTATAGTGCACTCTCAACTAGTAACATTCCAATTATTTTTTAATTAATTTTCCAGGTTAGTAGTGAAAATGTACAAAAGTCAAAATGGTTTGTAAATAATATAAACTATATTTACAGTACATTCTCATATACAAAATGGCAGCGTCAGTGGAGCTCATGTAAACAGTATAGGTGCTGCTGAAATGTTTTCGCCACGTGTGTGAGGCCCCTGCTAGGTCTGTCAGTATGCTGGATAATCATAGGCTAGCAGTAGTTAATAATCAGACATTACACTGATCCACATGTGGAAATGAGTAATTACGTGATCACACTTTCCCCTGCGATGCTAATCCTGTTAAGCGTTTGTTGCAGCGCACTGCAGACGGCATCATGGCCACTGCAAATTATCATAAATACACCAGTAGAATTGTGGAAGGAACATTATTTGAGTCAGTCAGTTACCTAAGATGTTTAGTTACTCTTTTTCCAGTTTTCAGTGTTTTACTTCACTCGACTACATCTCAGAGGCAAACATCATGCTGCTCATCTGCTATTTGGGCTCTAATGGTTCATGACAACTTCTTGGCTGCATTGATGTTTGCATTGTATTATGCACTTATACTGTATTTATTTAGTTCTGTACTATCTGAAGTTTTCCAGACAGTATTGTAGATAGGACCCTGAAACATCATGTTAATATATAATAATAAAATAATTCAGTTAAATAGCAAAAGTTAATGCACGTTGTGTTTTTTTTATATGACAAAACAAAATGTCACAAATGAAGAATAAACAGAAAAACAACAATATCCAAACCCAGCCAAACAGATAAGTAAACAGGACTGACAAGCAGCTACAGTATGTCTGTCTCTCCAGCTTTTATTAAACAGAAAAATGCATTTTCAGAAAACAACAAACTTGGAAGGTATTGGAACTGGAACACTATAGCTCATTGCTACTCTCTCACGATTGGCCAAAGCAGCAGAATCCATCGCTAATTGAAAGCTGGGTCTAATGCAAAGAGACAGTCCACTCAAGAACACTAGTGTTTATTGAAATGTTACATCACAATTTTATTTTCAGTCTGTCATATAATATGACATATATACTAAATACGTTGTATGACCATCATTAGTCAAACTTGCACACTGTCTTTGGAATATTGCTGAGGCACACGCATGCAGGCACACACATGCATGCAGGCACACGCATGTGTGCGCACACATGTCCACGATCTGCTCACAACAACCTCAAGAGATTCCATCAGTTCATTAGGAACCATGCACTACATACTGTATTTGTTGGCCATGTGCACACACCACAGTTTACGGGCCTATACAGCGAGAGGCCTTTAAAGTGGAAAACGACAGTTTTATTTTCAAAAGGGGAGATATGGCGTTCGGGCTATAAAGTTGTCATTATTACTCACTACTTTTCCATTCTGCTCCATTGTAGCTATAACACACTAACAATAACATACAGTAAGTGTACGCCCCCCCCCCCCACACACACACACACACACACACACACACAAACGTGTTTTTTTTTTTTTTATCCAAGCAAGAACATAAGGCCACAACCCTTGACAAAAAAGAAAACCACCACATTACACACAAGATTATACTTAATAAATAAGCAGCTGAAAAACATGGAATGCACGTGGAGCAGCAGTGCTTGGTGAGTGGTATTTCTCTGAGCATGTCCTCTGTCACCCTCCTCTGAACGGTTGACTCGTCTACTGCTGAGCTCCGGTGGATTTGAACGTGGTGATTAAGATCAGAGTAAACTAACACGCTGACTTGCTGCCTCTATCCATTCACCACTCCTCCTCCTCCTCCTCTCCGTCTCCCTTCTCCTCCTCTACTCCTCCTCCCTGACTCCCACCCCCCCATCTTTCATCCCGTTCTCGCAGACGCTCACCTCCCACCCACGATCCCCTTTGCTCTACTGTTCTCCCGTCTTTCTCCTCCTCCTGCTCTCTCCATCTCTCTGTCTCTGTCTCTCTCTCTGTCTCTGTCTCTCTCTCTCTCTCTCTCTCTCTCCCCCCTCTCTCTCTGACTCGGGGGTCCCTGTGTGCCTGTATGTAACATCAGTAAAGCTGTCAGGAGTCCTGGCCAAGGTAAACAGCCCAGTGCTGGGTTCAGGGGTGATGGGGGGCTGAGATGTTTTTCCTCAGGAACTCAGGGACCCCCGGCGGCTTCTGGCTGGGGCCAGGGAGGGGCCGCAGGGGGGGAAGACGATCCCCTAAATTGCCCACCAACATGTACGCACGTTATACACACACCAGAACTCTTACCGGTCCGTTTGGATCCATTTTTAAAGTTAATGTAACATTTTTAATGGAGGCCAGAGTCTGCCTGTCATAGCGTCTGTCTCTCCTGCTCTACTTGTGTGGCTTCCATTCTTTATCTCTCATCCATTCCCTGGTTACCGTAGTTCTCTTTCTCTTTTGTCATTCCGTCTCCCTCTCTCCCTCTTTCTCTGCCTGTACCTGTCTCTCACCCCATCTTGGTGTCTGCATCTGTGTACACAAAGGCCCTCAACAGGATCCCATGCATGTGTTCATGCACACACTCACAAGTGTGTTCACACATGCATGCACCGCACACTCTCCTCACATGTTCTTGCCTTGCCCATTGTAGATTATCCCTGCAGGCTTGGCTCAAAATAGACATTTTAGACAAATTCCATTTAATATCGTAACATTAGCGCCACTACACTACATTATGTGTGAGACCTCATGTGTTTTCGCGTATAGAGACAGCTTTGAACTGAACTGAATCTGGAAATCAATAATGTCACTTATATGGCTGGATAAGGTTGGGAGGGAGCGAGAGAGATGAATAGATTGATAGAGATGGAGAAATGGACTCTGAAACAAAACGGGAAAAGGTAGAGGGAGAGGAGAGGAAGGGGAAAGAAGTGATATCCCTCACCCGGGAGTGACCCCTCTCAGCCCGGTGAGCTGCCCCTCTCAGAGGGAGGCAGACAGCCTGGAGGAGGGGAGAGATGGAGGACCGCCAGGGGCTGCAAATCAGAGGCTGCACTAAAACCTACAACTGCTAGGGTGGGAGAGAGAAAGGATGAGGAGAGAGGGACATAAAGGAGAGAGAAAGAGGGGGATGAAAAGAAGGACACAAGGGAGAAAGAGTGGTCAGGGGAAGAGGACGAGCAGGACCAAATAAGAGACCTCATGAACACTCCTAGCATCCCCATTCTGGGTTGAACAATGAACATTCACCAAAAATAGCAGATCTACATCTCACAGCGTGTCACATGCATGCAATGCATTGACATGTTCCCAGAGGGAACAGACCAACAGAGACTAAGCGGTTTAAAGCGATAAGTCAGATCGATTACTCGCCGCATGGAGTCATGAATTCATGGATATAGAGGATATGCACCTGCATAACTTGACAACATGACAAATCGAAAGTCATAGTGAGTTTAATCATGTTTAATGTTAATGTTAGTTAATGTTAGATCTGTGCGAACTAGCCTCATGTTTTACAAGAACAGGAAAAGCCTGGGCAAACCAGTCACATTTCCTCGACTAGTACAAGGATGTTAGAAAGAGGTTAGACCTCTATGGTGGAGTCCATACTTGGATGGTTGTTTAATCCTTCCATCAACCAGTATGGACTCCACCGTATCCCTCTTTCTAACAGCCTTGGTCTAGTAGAGGTAATGAACTACTTTGACAACGTCAGTGATCTCAGCTGTCTTCTACCAGGGAGGGGAGGGAGGTAGGGGTGGGCGCTCAGACCGCTGAACCAATAGGATCCATCAAACCATCCATCCATCCAAGCACGTAGAATTGAATTAGCTGTGATGGAGCAACCAGGAGGATGAAGAGAAGACAAGAGAAGATTGGAGGAGGGGAAAAGAGGACAGAAGATGAGCAAGGAGGAAACACAGGACCATTACCTTCTCATCATCAGCCATTATGTCCCGCAGGGCGCCAAGGAACTGTCGAGAAAGCAGCAAGGAAATATCTCAGAGTGGATGCCAGTGTGGGGAGGAGGACGACTGCACGTGGAAAGAATGGACAGCAGCTTGACTGGACAGAGATGGTACCAGAGGACAGTGGTCAAAGGTTACGGAATAATTCTTAGTAATAACATGTCTGTTGTCTATAGCTGAGGTGTAAAACAAATTATTGGAATTATTTGCAAATACAGTTTGATCCGGGTCTGATTATAAGGAAGGAGCTCTGGTATTTTTCTTGAGAACTAGGACAAACATACACTTTAACTGAAAGTCTTTGAGTTGAAACTGAAAGGCATTTAGCCTGGAATTTCCTGATAACACATGATGCAAACGGCTGGGGAGTAAAACAGTGTATTGGTCCAAGATCTCCAAGAGCCAGATAACCACCATTTTGTCAATGTGATACTGGAGACACACAGAAGGGAAATTTCACAGATTGTGTACATAAATCCGATTGTTATGATGTGGGGAGATCATACAGTATATTTAGTGTAATGGAAACTACACTACAATATGGAGCGCTTTGTTGTTGTATTTTGTTTCCCAAAGTATGTGTTTAAGAGGCTACAGTACACCCTTGGTGTTATTGTTGTGTGCAATGATGACTTTGCTTTGTATTTAGAGTTTCTTCCTGATTTCTTCATAACAGTCAAATCTAACAATGAAAAAGAAAACCTGCAATATAGTGACATCACACTATCAGCCCTAACCCCTAACCCCTCAACCATATCATGCAACTACAGCTGTGGGTTCAGCTGGATCACCATTATGCACCCACCATACTATGGTGACATGGTGCAGATGTCCCCCCATAAATACTGTAAACTTTTTTTGAAAGAATTCTTCCTCCTTATAAAACAATACCTGATGATGTTTTAGGACACCACCCTATGTCACCTGTGCTTCCTAAACCACTCTACTATCTCTTCTTAGCTGACGTCACAAGCTCATCCTTTACGTTTATCCATCGTTGTCCTCTCTCATCCTGCGACCTATACCAGCTCCCTGGTGATCTGAAATACTCTGATCTTAACAGATACCTCAAGGAAGTGGTGCAAGAGGTGCAGCCTCTCCCACTTTGACTTACTTCTTTCTGCCTTCTCACTATCCACTGCTAAAACTATAGGACCTTCCCTAAATCCAGTACATTGCACCACATGTCCCATGCAGACTCTTTCCTGGCAGCCAAATTGTGGAACAAATTTCCCATTGTAGTTAGAATGGCATACCGATTTTCAACCGTAGTCTTCAAGATTCACGTCTTCAGACTCCACTTACTGTATGCGCTAGGCTAGCCTTGATGGCCATGCAGTCTGCAAATGTTAAAAGATTAGATGTATTATTTAATATTAT
>CM076979.1:17870810-17878310 GCA_039105355.1 Benthosema pterotum
TATTGAGGAGAGAGAGAGAAGAGTGTGTTTTGTCTGTTTTTTTTTTTGTCTGTGTTTTGTTCCAGGAGTCAAGAGCCATTGTATGTCTGGATTGTATTGTATTGTTGTATGAATGATGTTTGTTCTATGTACTGGACCCCAGGAAGAATAGCCACGCTCCTGAGCAAGTGCTAATGGGGATCCATAATAAAGTAAAGTAAAGTAAAGCTGATTCTGATTCCAGCCAAACGTAATCATATGAGGGAATTTAAACCATCTGACATTTCTGACACTTCTTACAGAAAAACAAGTAGTGTGTGCATGCATACATGGCTGTTTGTGTGTGTTCATGCAGCCATTTATCTGTCGGTGCATGCATGTGCCATGTCTGTAAACACACTTCAGACTCTTTCAGTGAAGACGGCCCCCATTAGCCTCATATGACATAGTCAGATGTTTATGAGTGGCTCTTCATTCAGACACGTCCATCTCTGTCTTCTCTTTACTAGCCCCCAGACATGTCCTATTGAACAGCATTAGGTAGAGGCATATGACAAAATACCCCTCAAGGGAAACCAGAGCCCTTTATAGAATATGGTTTGGCATTGTGGCATGTTTAAAAACTGTCAGTGATAACATGAGGAACAGAGAGTGAGGTTGAATTGATCGGTTGCCTCACATAATTTATGTCACAGATGCATGACATGCACATCACAATCACAGTATCTCTTGAGTTTATGCACCAGTGTTTTCCAAACGTTTTAGCTTGAGGCTATAGAGGCTCCATTTTCGTCACCGCTAAACCCCTTATCCCTTAACTTATTTGCCTTTTTAAACTATTAAGAAATAACATTTTTCAATAGTTTAGATGGCCAGTCTACAAGCTCACAATGTGTCAATAGATTGGCACATTGAAATATTCCAAAAGGTTTTTCAAAATAGTAAAAATGATAAGGGTTTAGGATAAGGGCGTTAGATGGTAACGAAAATGGAGCCCTATGAATATAAACGTTTGCCCTATTATACTCATATTTAATTGGGGGTTTATTTGTTTGTTTTTTTGCTCAGCCTACATGAAATAGCCTACAAGCCTGTTGGAATGCTTAAATTTATCAATAGTTGTGAGTGACTACCTTTGTATGAACTTTTTAAAATCCTTATAATAAAAATGTAATATGAATATTAACATAGTGCAATTTTGTTTTACATACGGAAAACAAAATTTCCTTCCAACCAATAAAAATTAGGGCACAGCACCATGCCTGGTATTGTTATTGTTCTGAAATGCAAAGATAAAGTACAAAAATGAAGTACAGATACAAATCTCTCTCGCTCTCTTTCTTTTTCGGCAAGTTGTCTGAATTTTTTAGGCGAATGCAGGCGAGATGAAAAAGGGGCGAGTGGTTTGGTATCCGCAATTGTGTTCTGCTTTATTTTTATGTTTTGTGTGCGTGCATCACTTATGGTGCGTGCGTGTGGGTGCAGGGTGAGTCGCTCGCATACACGTGCCCGTGCAGCATCGCCTCCCTCCTCGCGCACGCATGTAGCCTATTTTCCACTCCCGTGAGACTGTGACGGTGACCATATCCTTCCGTCAGATCAACGTTGGTGGCAGACTGCGGGCGGCCCGCGGGTAGAGAGGAGAGAAAGTTTAGTTTCTCGGACTCTCGAGGGGGACTTGCTTGGAGGAGAGGAGGAAGGGAGGAGGAGAGAGAGAGAGAGAGAGAGAGAGAGAGAGAGAGAGAGAGAGAGAGAGAGAGAGAGAGAGAGAGAGAGAGAGAGAGAGAGAGAGAGAGAGAGATGGGCGAGATAGACACGGACAGCCTCCTCGGACACAATGTCTGATGGCAATTCCAGCTGAGAAAACAAAAATACCAAGGAACACCGTAAACCTGCAGGGTGTGGAAAAATATGTGGGTCTGGCGCGAGGTCAGATTCCCCACCGTATCTAATTCAATTTCACAAACTGTAAGGAAACACGGAGGGAGCTGCCGCCGCTCCCCGCGCGAGGAGGAGAGGAGGGATGCATGCATGCTCCCCCGTCATCCGTTCCGCACCAGCCTTTTTTATCTTCTCAATATGAAATGGGAAGCTTGGCATATTCATCGTCAATGTTAATAATAATAATAATAATAATAATAAATAATAATAATTATTAGTTATAATGACTACTATTGTTCTTATTTTTTATTATTGTTGTTGTTGTTTATAATATTTTCAGCTTAGGTCTATAGGGCTACAAATAAAGAACAGGGGGCATGGGGGGGGGGGGGGCAATGCCCCCCTAAATATCCTGACTGCCCCATCAAACATGGTGGCATACAAAACAACCCAAGATATTTTGAATTAAAGTGTTTATATTTAAAATGATTTGAAACACTAGGCTACTAACTAGAGCTGTGGCACCACTAAACCAAGAGCATTTCACCATTGAAAACAGAAAAACTCTCTGAGTCAGACATTTAGCTTTATGCATGCATGCTGCGTGTCTGTTGCAACTTCAACAACAACTGATGTCATTGATGTTTTACTTGCCTAATAAAAGTCCAGTAATGTAAAATGGTATGGGTGCAGCTTGGTATGGGTGAAGCCGTCCCCATACCATTTTCTCACACACATACACAAAAAAATGGTAAAATGTTACATCCCAGCCCCTGATAAAGAATCGACTTTTTTGAGTTTGTCCAAAACACAAAATTTGAAGACAACGAGGGGAAGCATGTGCACGCATGGCCAGATGATGTAGGTGTACGCCACACGCTTCCTTCACATCACACGGGTGTGATTTCCCCCCTTGACTGTCTGTCGACACCGTCGTACTACGGAGTAGAGCTTAGGGAGGCTATGGAGGGAGGTGGGCGTGCAGTGAAGTAGCTCTGGTGGTCCTCAGCTCAACCCAGTCTCACAAAAACTCGGCGAAATTACACGCATTGGCACCCTGCGAATCCGTGAAAATGCGCCGATATTCTCCCGAAATCCGTGGATATTATGCATTTATCCTTCCCATTCACTTCTGTACCTTTTTGCGCCCGTGACGTTACGACGCAGGTGCGTGGATATTCGCCGGAAAGAAAACGGCTATTTGGACTGCAGTTTGTGATAATAAATCTTCATATTTCATAATACAAACATAATTACTCGCCCCTGGATGTTGTCCAATTCTTTGTTTGGGGTTTCTTATAATAAGGACCGGTCATCTAAACTCTCTACGTAGCCTAAGCGTTTCGTTACTTTACTTTTTTTTTTTTCCTTCGGCTTCTCTGACTACACCTATAACTCACCCAGGACCGCTATGGGAGTAAGGCAGCGTGGTTAGCGGAGTGGTTAGTTTTGCCGCCTTCGGATCCACAGCTTCGTGTGGAGCAGGTTCGAGTCCCGCTCATGGCAGTCACACATTTTTGTAATTAATGTTATTTTTTTATATGTGTGTGTGGAGTTTATTTACAGTGACTTCTAAATGCCCAATTGGGCAAATGGTAGCTCCAGTTCTACAATATAGTGTCTTTGATTCACCTTTTTATTAACATTAATCTAACAGCAAAATACAAAAAAACATGCTGTTTATTGTCTGGCTTAACATGTATAATATTACAGCTATAATCCTACCACCAACCGTCTTCTCTTGACTCTGTAAAAAACACAACACACAATTTTACACTTTTAAACTAAATATAAAAAATGGTTTGGTTAGAAAGTCGTTCTTTCTTGCTTGCTGAAATCCCCCCAGTATACCTAATCACAATGTGTACACACACACACACACACACACACACACACACACACACACACACACACACACACACACACACACACACACACACACACACACACACACACACACACACACACACACACTTATAGACTCATTCATATGTATGTACCCTAGAGCCATAGGTTAATTTTTAAAATACACATAATGTGTAACATGTCATCGGAAAGGATTTTTCCCGCTGAATCCAACGGTACTACCCTCGTCGCTGTCCGACGTCGGGAAAGTACCGTTTGGCCACGCCCACTTAGCGAATTGCAATTTTTGGGCTTTGACGGCCCTAAAAACGACTTTAGGGATTATTTAAAAATCCGTTCCAACTCTCCATCCATGTTGGAGTATAGCCAGGTCAGATGGTCTTGGTCCCGATTTTTTCCGACAGCGTTAACCGCGAAAGGTCACGAAAAAGACACGGGGTCACGAAAATTCGATTTTCCAAAAAATCACCCACACAACTCAGAAGGAGTGTTTTCCGACTTACTTTTCGACGCTGATTCAGGATCCGTCGTCCGTTTTGGAATCGGAGCACAGGAAGTGCCCGAAACGGCCACGGAAGTGCCGTTTTCTCCATGTTCCCGCTCGGAAGGATTCTTTTTGAATTTTTTCCCTGAAAGCAGGTGGAAAGCGGAGAATTATGACGTCATCCGCGACTCTCTATGATTTACGGTCACGGCGTAAAAAAATCGCCTAATTTTCACGGTAACTCTGCGTAGGAAAGTCGCAGAGAGACGCGACCAAGACACCAAGACGCACGTCAAGGAGCTGAACATGCCCATATGTGTTTCCTTGCTGTGCGACCTTCCTGGGCGGAGCTACAGAGCATACATATTGGCCTATCAGCAGCAGGGGGTTTTAAAGTTTTTCGAGTTCTAATCAATGATTTCCGACTTGATTTTTTCCGCTGATTCAGAATCCGTTGTCCGTTTCAAAATCAGAGCACAGGAAGTATTTTTAATCGCCGTTTGTTTGCACCGGAAGTCTCGTTTCTTGACGTTCTGGGTCCGAAGGATTTTTTTCATATTTTTTTCCTGAAAGGCCTTGAAAAACTGAGTCAGGATCCGTTATCTGCGAGAGTCCGCGTTACACGGCCAGGGCAGCAAAAAATCTGTTTTTTTCCACGTTTCGCGTTATAACTCGGCAACGGAAGGTCTTAGACACGTGGGGTCAGCATCATAGTGCGTCTCTCAAAGAGGCCGATAAGTCTATAATTTAATCTCATTTTTTTCAAAATCAAAGTTAGGCTTCAAGATGGTCTAAGGGTCCCCAACTCCGATAGCCCCCCCAAAGTTGAAAGCCACATGAAGAAAGTGTCGCACAGACAAGTGCCATACATCAAACTGTTCGTCTTGTCGAGACGGACTCGGAGAGCCCAAAATCTCCCCGTTTTGACCTTTTGGGGCGGAGCTACAGCCTGTCAAAGTCAAAAACCCAACTTTCGTGACTTCCAGTCTTTTCCGTGACCTTTAGGGGTTATCGGTGTTAGAAAAAATCGGGACCAACACCATCTGACTTGGCTATACTACAACATGGATGGGGAGTTGGAATGGATTTTTAAAAAATCTCTAAAGGTGTTTTTATGGCCGTCAAAGTCCAAAAATTGCAATTTGCTAAGTGGGCGTGGCGAAATGGTACTTTCCAGACATCGGAGAGCGACGGGAGGGGCACCGTTGGATTCAGCGGGAAAAATCCTTTCCGATGACATGTCACTCGACGGCCTCACGCGGAGTTTGAAAATCGCCCCTTTTCCGCTAATTAGGGTGCCAATTAAGCATTTCCCGACGTCGGAGAGCAATGGGAGTGGCACCGTTGGATTCAGCGTCAAAAAGTAAGTCAAGAATTGTCCCATCCGTTCTGAGAAAGGGTAATGTCGTTTGGACACATGTTTAAACGTTACTGGCCCCGCCCACAAGCGTCGGAGGGTGGCGGACTGCACGTGCACGCGTTCAGCTTGTTGAGACGGACGCGCTGATATGTGTTTCCTCGCACACGGACGCACCGCTCAAAAGTTGGGTTTTTGACTTTGACGGGCTGTAGCTCCGCCCCAAAAGGTCAAAACGGGGAGATTTTGGGCTCTCCGAGTCCGTCTCGACAAGACGAACAGTTTGATGTATGGCACTTGTCTGTGCGACACTTTCTTCATGTGGCTTTCAACTTTGGGGGGGCTATCGGAGTTGGGGACCCTTAGACCATCTTGAAGCCTAACTTTGATTTTGAAAAAAATAAGATTAAATTATAGACTTATCGGCCTCTTTGAGAGACGCACTATGATGCTGACCCCACGTGTCTAAGACCTTCCGTTGCCGAGTTATGACGCGAAACGTGGAAAAAAACAGGATTTTTTGCTGCCCTGGCCGTGTAACGCGGACTCTCGCAGACAACGGATCCTGACTCAGTTTTTCAAGGCCTTTCAGGAAAAAAATATGAAAAAAATCCTTCGGACCCAGAACGTCAAGAAACGAGACTTCCGGTGCAAACAAACGGCGATTAAAAATACTTCCTGTGCTCTGATTTTGAAACGGACAACGGATTCTGAATCAGCGGAAAAAATCAAGTCGGAAATCATTGATTAGAACTCGAAAAACTTTAAAACCCCCTGCTGCTGATAGGCCAATATGTATGCTCTGTAGCTCCGCCCAGGAAGGTCGCACAGCAAGGAAACACATATGGGCATGTTCAGCTCCTTGACGTGCGTCTTGGTGTCTTGGTCGCGTCTCTCTGCGACTTTCCTACGCAGAGTTACGTGAAAATTAGGCGATTTTTTTACGCCGTGACCGTAAATCATAGAGAGTCGCGGATGACGTCATAATTCTCCGCTTTCCACCTGCTTTCAGGGAAAAAATACAAAAAGAATCCTTCCGAGCGGGAACATGGAGAAAACGGCACTTCCGTGGCCGTTTCGGGCACTTCCTGTGCTCCGATTCCAAAACGGACGACGGATCCTGAATCAGCGTCGAAAAGTAAGTCGGAAAACACTCCTTCTGAGTTGTGTGGGTGATTTTTTGGAAAATCGAATTTTCGTGACCCGTGTCTTTTTCGTGACCTTTCGCGGTTAACGCTGTCGGAAAAAATCGGGACCAAGACCATCTGACCTGGCTATACTCCAACATGGATGGAGAGTTGGAACGGATTTTTAAATAATCCCTAAAGTCGTTTTTAGGGCCGTCAAAGCCCAAAAATTGCAATTCGCTAAGTGGGCGTGGCCAAACGGTACTTTCCCGACGTCGGACAGCGACGAGGGTAGTACCGTTGGATTCAGCGGGGAAAAATCCTTTCCGATGACATGTTACACATTATGTGTATTTTAAAAATTAACCTATGGCTCTAGGGTACATACATATGAATGAGTCTATAAGTGTGTGTGTGTGTGTGTGTGTGTGTGTGTGTGTGTGTGTGTGTGTGTGTGTGTGTGTGTGTGTGTGTGTGTGTGTGTGTGTGTGTGTGTGTGTGTGTGTGTACACATTGTGATTAGGTATACTGGGGGGATTTCAGCAAGCAAGAAAGAACGACTTTCTAACCAAACCATTTTTTATATTTAGTTTAAAAGTGTAAAATTGTGTTGTTGTTTTTTACAGAGTCAAGAGAAGACGGTTGGTGGTAGGATTATAGCTGTAATATTATACATGTTAAGCCAGACAATAAACAGCATGTTTTTTTGTATTTTGCTGTTAGATTAATGTTAATAAAAAGGTGAATCAAAGACACTATATTGTAGAACTGGAGCTACCATTTGCCCAATTGGGCATTTAGAAGTC
>CM076979.1:17883310-17888310 GCA_039105355.1 Benthosema pterotum
TTCTGTGGCAGGGGGACGAGTCCTACTGCTTCTTTTCTATGAGCGCCGAGACAACACAGATGACATGAAAGCAGACCAAAAACCGAGGGCCTTTTGAGAAGATTGCTTTTCAGGGGGCTAAATGTGTGTGTCTGGCCCCACAGGGGACCGCTCGCTGTGCGCACATTCAGGCCCCATGTGCGCGGGGTCCTCGCTGACAACATCAACAAACGGGCAAAATAGCCGCATTATGGCGGATTAGGCCCCTGATGAAAAATGCTGCTACAAATTAGCAACGAAACCCCCTAGAGAGTGTGGGCATCCCCCGTAGAACGCTCACTTTCAATTACAAGCCGCGGCGAGGCTTGCATGGCGACGTCCCCATTCATTTGGCCCTTTGTATAACTTGCAAGAAAAATAGTCCTTTATAAACTACACAAGCGCCAGAACCACACAAGAGGAATACTTGCCCACTGTTGCGTGATATTCCTCGCTGTAGAGATGGTAGCCTACACATTGCCCAGGCAGCCTAGATCGTTGTTTGAATATCCCAATTTAAAACCTGTGCGTTGCATAAACAAAACACAACGCCCCTATAGTCGCTGCCTGTGTGAACAACACGGGCCTATCTTTGTGTCTGTGTGTGTGTGTGTGTGTGTGTGTGTGTGTGTGTGTGTGTGTGTGTGTGTGTGCGCGCGCGCGCGCGCGCGCGCAATTAAAAAATGAAATCTGTAAATTGGTAGGCCTATGCTTGTAATTTTAACTGCAAGCTCACCTTTCCTGCAGGACAGAGATCAATTAAATAACGTGTGCGAGATGTTTGATTGCCTTGACTGTTCTGTTTACATTTCTAATAAAATAATCTATTAATCTGTATGTGTACATATATTGTGCCCAGAACTAAAAATATATTGAAATATGCTACCGAATTTTCCTTGGGATTAACTATAGGCCTAAAAATCCTCAAACAACCCTTATAAATATAAATTACACCAGCCATTAAATAGAGACAATTCCTTTAATTTCACCCTTGCCTATAGGACAATATTGTACAAAATCATTTAGAATATTGCCTAACCTAATATAGTAATTGTATAGTAATTATAACTAAATCCAGCGATTAAACCAATATGCCTAAATATATAGCCACCTGTCTGCATATAGTGACATGGTCCTATTTTGAGGACATTCACTTCTTTCAATCTGTCTGTCAAACATGACGTGATGTGGCAGCCAAGTATATGGACTTTTAACGTGTCTTTAATGCTCCCCAAAATCAGCTAGCCCTCAAAAATCATTATGTCCTCCCCAAAAACTCTGCATCATGTCACCCATAACGCCATGGCATGTGGTATAGGCTGGGTACATACAACTATATGAACTTTGTTTGCTTAAAGCATGCCCCCTTGTCTTACAAATGCGCCTCTCACTTCACAACGAGGGTGATTGTTTTAAAACATACAAAACGTCCGAGGCAATAAAGGGGGGTTAACGAATCTTCTTTTTCAAATTCACAAACATTTATTATTCTTGTCATTACAACAACAAAAATGACCTATAGGAACATAGGTGTCTCTCTATTGGCAACACATGACAACGTTTCACAGATTAAATTGTGAAATGATAACGAACGTCAGCACAACATGGGTGAGAGAGATAGAAAGATACACAGAGAGAGAGAGAGTGGGGAGAGAGAGTGAGAGGTAGGCCAATGCGCTTTCTTTACACACAAAAAACACATAACCTATTTGTCCATAGACAACATGAAATGAATCCGTCATAAATTCACCAGGACGCCGCATGTATGCAAAGGAGATCCGGGGGTCATAGTGGAAAAAACAAACCCCCTTTGTCTCAATGTGCTTTCTAGTAAAAACCTGAGTTGGCGGTCTCGTGTAGCCAATGTCAAAGACAGTGCTTTTTTTCCTCACGACGCACAAAATATAAAACAATATAAATCATAGCATAAAAATCTCAATGATATTTAAAAATCGAAAATTATCCCGTACAGAGAAAAGGCTATTATGTGACACGTTTAAGTTAAAATACAAGGGTCGTTGTTTTTCTGGGTGCCACATATACCATAAGTGTCAGGCCAACAAATGTATACTCGGTAGTCAAGAGCCTTCATCAATGTCTTAATTTCTCTCGCCTCTGTCATTATTATACACATATTTACAAGCCATAAATAAACAATTCAGTTCTCCCATGTCCCACATCTTATTTAAAATCAATTGGAGAGCCATAACACCCTTATTTCACAAAGAATGTCAAGCCTACCTTCACATAAGACGACAGAAGCGGTTTCTAATAAGAGCATTTTCTGTGGTGTTTCTCAACAGCATTTGTTTTGTTTTGTTACGTTTGTTTTTAGAAAGGGCAACTGTTCATATGTGCCGTTTTGCTAGAAAATGTCTGACCCTGTGCCCCGGGTTGTTGTAATATACTTTCCTGCGAGAGGTTCAAGTGGCCTGAGGCAGACGCGAGTGCTGGGCTCAACATGGCCAGGATCTGCGCCTGGCCGCCGGGATGGTGGCTGCCGTACGGCGAGGCCGTGTTGTTCGCCGCGCCGATGATATTGTCAATAGAGAAAGAGGGTCGACTCGGAGTGCTCGCGTCCGTCTTGAGGGGCGGCAAGCTGGGTAGCGTGGGACTTAGCTGCGGATAAAACGGCTTTCGTAAATCGGCCCCTAAAAGAGAAGGCAGGGGGTGCGGTGTTGGGAATATCGAGGCCGGCGAGGGCAGGACGCACGGCGCATTTTGGAACGGGAACGCGCCGCCCGGGTGGTGCGGGTGATACGGACTGTGCGCGGCGGCGTGAAAGTTCTGCAGCTGAAGTCCGTAGTTGTAGCCGTAAGGGCCGTATCCGAACCCAGGCAGGAACCCCCCGGCGTCCCGGAGGATCTCGTTGGTTTGGTGTCTCTTGAAGCGCTTCCTCCTGCGTAAAAAACTTCCATTGTCAAACATGTCTGCGGACTCTGGGTCGAGGGTCCAATAGTTGCCCTTTCCGGGATTCCCTGGTTCTCGTGGGATCTTCACGAAACAGTCGTTCAGGGAGAGGTTGTGGCGAATGGAGTTCTGCCACGCGGGGAACTTCTCTCGGTAGTACGGGAACCTGTTGCTGATGAACTCGCAGATCTCGCTGAGGGTGAGCCTTTTCTTGGGACTCTGGAGGATGGACATGGTGATCAGGGCAATGTAGGAATAGGGCGGCTTCACGAGGGCACTTTTTCCGGGCTTGTCTCCGTGGATCGTGCCGCCGGACTCCGTGCCGGACCCGGTCTGCTCGGACGGGCACTCGGAGCTACTGAGCAGCGGGGAGGAGACTCTCTCGCTCGCGTTCTGGGAGAAATTGTCGTCCGAGTCGTTGTCCAAGCCGAAGTCGTGGTGGATGTATTTTCCGTCCTTGCCGACGGACAAGTCTCCCCCGACCACATCGATGTCCACATCATCGGACAATACAGAGCTGTCGGACATAATATCCGTCCCCAAAGTCATCCTTGGAGAGACCGTTCCTCTGTCTCTCTCGCTCGTGTCCCACGGCCACGCCAGGTGTTGTTGTTGATGTTGTTTTGGTGGAGGTAGTGGTAGTGGTGGAAGCTCACCGTCTCGCCCCCAGAAAGACCGCGCCAACACCAAACTGTTGTTTTAGTTCCAGTCGCCGAATGAAAACATCGCCAAAGTGTATGGGAAGGACAGATAAGGCTTTGGGCTGCCGTGGTTCTCCTCCGATCATCCGGGAAGCGAGGCTGTGTGCGCTTGCTCTCAGCGAGAAAGGAAAGAAAGAAAAACAAAGCGGACTGCAGGTCATAAATCACGCGTTTCCCCTCCTAAAGGACTACTTATACGAGTTCTGTACACACGCACACGAGTTCTTATTTCTGTGATCGATTTATGCTATATAGGTCATTTAAAAGGCTACATGTGGACATCCAAATGGGTGTCTTTTACGCGCTGGGCGCGGATAAGTATCCAGCGAGAGTCTCATATACTATCGTCCCTCATAGCTCTCAAAAAGCTATTTATTCAACCGCGCAGAACACGTGACCTCCATGTCACTAGTTTGGCTGCATTTATCCCGTGCCGTACGGCGGTGTCGCGTGCGCAAACAGCAGAGCTGCAAGATATCAACGCGTCGCTCTCGCCAGAGGGGATAGCTTGCAGATCTGATCTTTCGGGCACGCGATACCGCCATACGACGGATCACAACACAAGCTTCGCCCGGGAACTGCACAGGAAATTAAGGTGAGGGAATTTTGTGACATGGATATGTCATGAGTCTGCTCTGGTTGTACCAAATGTGTCAGCCTGTAAACACAATCAAGAGAAGGAATTAGGCGCAGGCCTAAATGATAATCACCACGATAAAACTAAATGGGCTACCGTTTTTGTTTTTCTGTTATAGTTACTGCAAGGAACAATGTATGGCCATGGAATAAAGCCAATGGGACAAATTAATGCGAAATCCCAACGGTAAAAAAAAAAAAAAAAAAAAATACATACCGGCATAGACTAAACAGTTAGTTTTAAATGTAAGCCTATTTTAAAATTATTAGGCTGTACATATTTCGTACATGCTTGTCACAGTGAAATAGTACTGTACTAATGGCAATGGACTGTATTAATGGCGTGCTCTACAAGCTGAGTGCGTTATAAATTTAGGCTATTTTCATTTATTATTATTATGCCGTTGTTGTTATTGTTTTTATCCTTACACCATTATTTAATTTCGTTCATTTTTGGTTAAGAAATAAAATATTTATCAGACAAGTTCAAGTTATTAAAGGTAATCAAAGTTCACTTTTACGGTTTATTTAATACGCAATTATGCCATCTCACTTCAAAAGCAATAATGTTCGTGTAATTGCACAATAAACATGCTGCGCTTAATTTGTGTTAATTTAATTAAAATCCAGCGTATTGTATTCAGGTAAAAGACACGAATGAATGCATCGTGGATTCATCGTCGTGCCCTTCCATGGCCAACGGTCGCCCGATCACTTCTCACGGGTTTTATGTTT
>CM076979.1:17893310-18054483 GCA_039105355.1 Benthosema pterotum
CTGTCTCATGTAAGAGTTGTTGTAAGAGTTGATGGGACTGGGCAGACCGTGCAGGAGCTGCTCCGTGTGCTCGGCGCACGAGCCTGAGCGCAGCGCCGGCAGCGAGAGCCTGTTCCCTGCACAGTACACCTGAGAACTCCCGGGGGAGAAACCGGGCTGCGTCATACTGGGCAGGTGAGGAGGTGGAGATGCCGAGGACGAGTACGGGTATCCGGCGGACATGGGGTGGTGCTGGGCGCCGGGCATGTTAACGCCGCTGTTCCTGCCGTGCAGCATGTTCGCCGACGTGTTAACGCTCTGCGTCTGGAAGCACGCGGACGGGTCGGTGCCGCCGGTGACCGAACAGCTGGAGGACATGGTGGTGCCCAGGTGGTGATCGACCCCCACCACCCCTCCTCCTCCTCCGCCGCCACCGCCGCCGTGGTGATGCAGCCCTTGCAGGGCCTGCGAGTTGAGGTCCGCTCCTCCCGTCTGCTGGCTGATGATGTTGTCAATGCTGAACATGCGCGGCTGTCCCTGGCTGACCCCTGCGGCGGAGGTCGGGTAGTGGTGCAGCATGGCAGGGTGCGGAGACGAGGCCAGTTGAGAGCCGTAGCCGGAGCCGATCCCAGGGTACAGAGTGTTAGGGTACGAGGAGCGGCCCACCATGGGCGTCGGGGTGAACGCGCTGGAGCTCTGCATGTACCCGGGGTACGTGCTCACGTCCGTGCGCTTGAAGCGCTTCCTCCTCCGCAGGAAGCTGCCGTTATCGAACATGTCCTCGGCTGCCGGGTCCAGGGTCCAGTAGTTGCCCTTGCCGGGCCTGCCGGGCTCCCGGGGTATCTTGACGAAGCAGTCGTTGAGGGTGAGGTTGTGGCGGATGGAGTTCTGCCACTTCTTGGAGTTCTCCCTGTAGAACGGGAAACGCTCCATGATGAACTTGTAGATGCCTCCGAGGGTGAGCTTTCTCTCAGGTGAGTTGGCGATGGCCATGGCAATGAGGGCGATGTAACTGTAGGGCGGCTTGCCGCGCTGGACGGGCCTTTTCCTCCGGCGACTCCCCGTAGGCAGGTGCTCCTCGGTGTGGCCTTGCAGGGCGGCGCCGTCCTCGCGGTCGGTGTTGGGGCTGTTGCCCCGCGGCTCACACTTGATCAGGACGTTGTCTTTGGAGCGGGCCTGTTGTTGCTGCTGCTGCTGGAGCAGGAGAGGCGGCGGAGGCAGCGGCGTGTCCAGGTTGACTGCTGGAGACATGACCAGAGGACTCGTCGCCTCGGCAGGCGAATGCTGTGTCTCGGCAGTCATGTTGCACATGCCCGAAAAGTAAGAATAGTTTGCAAGATTCATAAAAAAAATGTTTTATGATGTCGTCCTGGAATAATTGTTTTGCTGAAATATCTCTGAAAGATGAGATGGAGGTCGTTTTAGCTCCCGAGTCCTCGCTAGTCAAACTATTCCGTTGTGAGTGTTTGTCTCTCGCCAGGTGAGAAGAAGGCGTTGACAGCTTTATAAGATGGGACATGAATGACGGTACTGGGTGACCAATGGTGATGATGAGAGAGAGAGAGAGAGAGAGAGAGAGAGAGAGAGAGAGAGAGAGAGAGAGAGAGAGAGAGAGAGAGAGAGAGAGAGAGAGAGAGAGAGAGAGAGAGAGAGAGAGAGAGAGGAGAGAGAGAGAGAGAGAGGAGAGAGAGAGAGAGAGAGAGTGAGGAGGGGTTAGGAAGAGTTGGAGAGACGCGCACGCGCGCACACACACACACACACGCGCGCGCGCGCGCACAGCACAGCGAGAGGGAGAGAGAGAGCTCTGATTTGTTTCACTGACAATATTGCATTATGGATTGCATAATATATAGCCATCATCATAGTTCAGTTCTGTTGCAGTAGACTAAACTAGCATCATACATTGAATGTTCATTTGGACGATTGCAAACATTCATTTCTACTTTCATATTTGTGTTCCTTTCAGTATTTTCCACATTTTCCTGTCCTACAGTACACTGCATTGGCTCTCTCTCTCTCTCTCTCTCTCTCTCTCTCTCTCTCTCTCTCTCTCTCTCTCTCTCTCTCTCTCTCTCTCTCTCTCTCTCTCTCTCTCTCTCTCTCTCTCTCTCTCTCTCTCTCTCTCTCTCTCCACCCCTACTCTATCTCCATCTCCATCTCTGGATCTCTGGGTCCAACAGCTGTGTGTATATCCAGGGCAGAAACAACACTCACAGAGTGACTCCAAATCAAACAGCCCAAGCCACCGATTGAAAAATAATAACAACCCATTAAAAACAAGCACTTGAGCTATGAAAGCTTTTGGGAAAGAAAAGTAAATATCCCTCCATTTCATTTTCATTTTTGGAGAACGATAATCAAACACTCCTCGGGCCAGAGAGGAGAAGTGTTATCTTATGGATTTTGAAGTGAAAACAGGGGTTCTGCTGCACAATTGCTATGCAGACAAACCAATCTAAACCCAGGCATATGATACTGGTCGTAATTGATTGTTTTAGGGAAACAAACTGGTGGGGTTCATTACATTGGAAGGAAATGCACAAAGGCTTATTTCAATACACCTTAGTTAGTTGTTTTATGCTGGGAAATTGGGAATCCTCAGGAGGCTGGCTGTAGGTGGAAGCTGAAGTCAGAGACATGTTACATGCTTAATGTACATACTGTACAGGCAGTTTCATAAAAGATAGTTGTGTATGTAGTGTTTATGTACTCAGATGTAAAATGAAGCGATATGGAGGAAGGAGTGACAAATATGGATGCAGAGAGAGAGAGAGAGAGAGAGAGAGATCAAAGCGATGTTTAAACTAACAGCCCTTTTTTCTGTCGCAGAACTGATATGAAACAAACGGTGTGATGAATCAAACCAAAGTCATGAACCATAAAACGTCCCTGATTCTACAGACAGCCCCCCTCCTGCTCCACAGCACCCTAGCCCGTAAGCTCCTCCAACACAAAGTACCCTGCACCAACGCACCCACCCCACAGCCCCAGCCGAGCCACAACCCAGACACCACTAAGCCCAGCAAGTCACTCACAGCCAGTGGCTGGCTAACCGCTTCAGACAGGCGTGGGAGTGGGTGGCGGGGGGTGTATCCAAGCAGGATCTGCCCCCAGAGCTGCTAGGTCAGGCAGGACAAACAGGGGGCTCTGGCCAGGAAACAGGCCCTCTGCCCTGGGGCCTGCGGCCTCTCACTAATCCCCAGCGCAGCCTCCTATACCTCCCTGCTCTACGCATCCCAGCTTCACGCTCACAGTGCCAGTGTCCTGGGAGTCTCCCTTTACATTCCCATATTACATACTGCAACCATGCAACGCAACACAAACGCAGGCATGCTCACAGGCAGGCACACATGCACGCACCCCCCCACCCCCACACACACGCATTTGTTTATGCATGAATGCACTCACATGTGTGTACACATGTGTGCACACATGTACGTTGTAATCGTATATACACAGTGCACATATTCTTTTGTTGACATGAATTCAGTGTATGCACATTTACTGAACAAGGGTTATGATGTTATTTGTTGATTATCAATGCTTGTGAAAGCAAATGAACAAGAAAGCAATCTTCACGTTTTTATAAATCTAAATGTGTTTTTAGAGAAGTGATAGCATGCATATCACTTTTTTCGTTAACATCTGTTTATTAAGAAGCACTCTAGAGCACACAAGAGCCAGTAGGAGAGTATCACAGGCATATACAACATCACACATCTTCCATCTAACTCTCGCCTCTGACAATTTCATACCATTATTTTACTGCCTCCCCCCCTTTTCAATGACTTGTCTGTCTATAGGGATGGTGACCATATTTAGTGTATGACATTGATGGTATCCTTTGCAGCTACACCTCCATATCTCTGGCTCTCTCTTTCTCTCAGGTCAGGTAAGGGAGAGACCTGGAAGAGAGGGGATGACTGATGGACAGAGGGGAGAGATGGACAGAGAGAGTTGCTGAGTAAACACTTGGAGTCCATTCATTCGCGAAGTGGCTCCAGGGGAACGAGAAGGAGGGGGAGCATGAGAAAAAGAGGGTGAATAAAAGAGAGAGAGAAAGAGAGAGAGGGAGAGAAAAAGAGAGAGAGAAAGAGAGAGAGAGACCAACTCTTTTCTTGCCCAAGCTCATCAAGTACGGGCCAGGGCTCCTGAAAGCCCAGGGATTACCAGGGTACCGAGGCTCTCCTGGCCTGGGCTCACTCCTGCACTGCACGCTACACTGCCCCGCTGAAGCACCGCATATGGTTCTCACACACACACACACACACACACACACACACACACACACACACACACACACACACACACACACACACACACACACACACACACACACACACACACACACACACACTGCTGCAATACAAACACACAGATATGAGGAGACACATGAGTGTCAGACACATGGACACACAGAGACAGACACACCAAGACAACTCTCATGCAATTCAGTATAAGTTAGCCTTTAGATGTGCAACAAAGCAAGTGCCTTTGTTTGCGTAAAATGCAAAAAAAAGTGTAAAATGCCTTTGTTTGCCTCTCCCAGAACCTACAGGTTTGTATCTTTGCCCTTTTGTTTTTATGCTGCATCCTTTGTATTCATGTATATTGTATAGCTTGCGTTTTTGCTCCATATTGTATTTTAGGGTAAGTAGTGGTGATCCCTGCCGTTCGCCTCCTTGGGCAGGGCTCCCCCATGGAAAAAAAGCCCACCGTCTCCATAGGACTTATCTGGTTAAATGAAGGAGAAATAAAAACAGAACATAAATCCCCACTCACAGGTATATGACCATCAAGCATGCTGTTACATTGATCTGCTGACAGCTAAAGTAAGGTTACATCCTGGTCAGATAACGAAGGCAATTAAACAATTAGGGAGTGAGGAAGAGGGTATAGGTTGGGGAAGGACACCCCAGGCTATATGTTGGGGACAAGATCTTTGGCATGATGGCCTTTGGTTCACTGAACTAAACTGAACACACACACGCACGCACGCACGCACGCACACACACACACACACACACACACACACACACACACACATCCTATCCTAAACTGATTATTCTAGATCTATCGGCAGCATTTGACACAGTTGCTCAGCTGTGCCCTTGCTGACCTAGACACCACTGGTACAACACTGAAGTGGTTTTGACATCCCAATACAAATCTGGTTAAAAATACTAGACTCCGTCATAGAACCCATCTCCCTCTACGGGTGTGAGATCTGGGGTCCCCTTACCAACCAAGAACCCGAAAAATGGGACAAACACCAAACCGAGACTCTGCACACAGAACTCTGTAAATCTATCCTCCGCACACAACGGAAAACAACGAACAATGCCTGCTGAGCAGAACTAGGGAGATACCCACTCAACATCAAAATAAAGAAAAGAGCACTAAAATTTCATGACCACCTCAAAGAAAGCACCCCAGACACGTTCCATAACATAGCCCTTAACCATAGAGTAAACTCAGAGGGATGCCCTCTTAGCCAGCTGGTCCAGGGACTATACACACAAACACTAGCACAACCACCATTTGGAAAGCACATTGGACCAAACCAAATTATAAGAAAAAAACAAAAAGAAACCTACCTGGCACACTGGAAAGAGTCTACCAAAAAACAAAGCAAAATGGAATGCTACATATCACTAAAAAGAGAATATACATTGGCCGAATACCTAAGTACAGTAAAAGACCCAAAACTTAGGAAAACATTGACCAGATACAGACTCAGTGATCACAGCCTCGCAATAGAGAAAGGCCGCCACAGACAGACCCCACTCCCAAGAGAAGCACGACTATGCAGTCACTGCACACAAAATGTGGTCGAAACAGAGCTACACTTTCTAACCACCTGCCCCTTATACCAAGACATCAGAGACACATACTTCCCACAAATCGCACACACTCAACACGAGTTCGAAACTATGACCAACGAGGGAAAACTTCCATACCTATTGGGAGAAATACAACAATGTGCAAACACAGCAGCAAGATTTGTGCACCGTTGCGACGTAAGAAGATTGGCCAATGGAACTCAACCACCCTAAGGACTACAATCTGTACTATCCAGACTCTTCCATGTAAATAGAGCTGCTACATTTAAACAGATAGGGAATCTGTTAGTTTTCTTCTTATTCTGCATGATCTGTCTTGAAGTAGCAATAAAAATGTTGTTATAATGTGCTATAACCTTTTATAAAACAATGCATTGTAGCATAACTCTGTCTACAAAAATTTGTACCCCCCTCCAACTGTATATATTTGTCCCCATTTTCAACTGTTTTTATTGTATTGTTTTGTGACTCTTGCTTTGGCAATGTAAATGTCTGTTTTATCATGCCAATAAAGCTCCTTTGAATTGAATTGAATTGAATTGGTTTTCCATCCACCTATATTCCCCCTAGACACATGCGGTGGAAGAGCACATCTCTGCATGTCTGGTATGAGACAGTGGATGGGTGGCGGATGTCTTCTCACCATCTCAAACTTAAGCCAGGCAAGCCTGAATTTCCCCTCTTCCCAGGTAAGTCCTGTTAGATGCAGAATCTAACATTTTAATAGACAACACCATGGTGACTTCAGTTCTAGCTGTTCCAGGTGTTGTCCTGGACAGTCAGCTCTCGTTCAAAGCACACACTGCAGTGGTCACTCGATGCTTACACTCTGGCCTATCAAAGCCTGCTTTCTGGTCTAGAGAGGCGGGCACGCAAGGCTTCAGTTTCATCACTCCATTGCACAGCAAATATTTAATAGATTACAATCATATAAAAAAAAAATCCCATAATCAGTAACACTTAGATGATACTTCAACCAAATGTGGTCACGGAATGGATGATAGCACTTGCAGTAGTACTTGCCCTAGACAGACCTCCTGCACGTATGCAAAAGCTCAACTTATGTGTCTTAGATAGCATTTTTATGTAGACCTACAGTAAATAGAGGTTTATGCAGACTTAAAGCATTTCATGTATGCTTGTAAACGTAGTGTCCTGACCCCAGGATCCACCATATTTCACTGCTTCAGTTTTAAATAACTGTGCCCCATGGTGTTGCTGCAGCATGCTTGGTCTTCAACAAGCCAAACCTGTCTCCCTCCTTCTCTGCTCTTTACAAAGCACTGATGCTGATCTACAAAACAACCAAAGGTATGGCATCCTATATCTTCAAAGCCTGATCCAATAACCCCCTCCAACCCCTCCCGCTCACTCAGTTCAGCTAACACAGGGAAGCTATCCTAAAATATTATGTTCCATGTTTTAAAGGCATTGCTTCTCTGTGAACTATTTGAAGGAATTTGTGGATACCTTATATAAATTAGAAACGGGTTAGCGAGCATGCTGTGCCAGCATTGTGGCCTCTCATCCAACATCTGTTATTATGAAAACCCACTAGGAATGATGGTCTATGTAAAACCACTGAATAACAGACAAAACCCTGCCACCAGAAATCCCTTCAATTTATACAGAGGAATAATATAATATTTGATTATTCTGTACGGTCTTGGAGAGTAGTGTAGAATGGCAAACAGTCCTCTGACATGTGTGGATCTAAAGATTTGAATGTATCCCTAATTCTCTACTCAGTGAGTCTACAGCAGTAGACCAAACAAAGAAAAGCTGAGAATTAAGCTAACGTAATACTGGGAGATCATGAAGTACTTGGGTGGGTTCTGAATTTCATCTACAAAGCATGGATGCCAAGACACAATGAAACAATGGCACTGATCGTACACCCATCTGAGTGAGGTGCAGTTCTGTGAAGAACAGGCAGAAGATACTAATTATAGGGTTGAGTCAGATTACTCTCTTCCATGCGGCATATATAGCCTATGTTGTGTCCACAATAATTAGTTTGTAGTACCTTTATTAGAAAGATAAACCCCTTGAAATGTATGATCTCATTTTCAAGTGAAAAAAGCATATACAATCAAATAATACAACCAAATACATCCATGCAGACAGGCTCTCCCAAAGCTATAGCTGCTCACTCCCACGTCACATGTTCAACACTATAGTACGGTATGTTCAGAAGTTGTGCATAGTATTAATTTTGAGGTATAACTCCTTACATATTTAATTGTACAAAATCTAAAGAAGAATCCATAGAGATAAAACAACTGCTTAAGATAAATAGAATACAACGATTATTTATCAGAGACCAGTATACATGAGAGTCTCCTAACCTTACAAACACTAGTTGAATATTGTCTGTTGACTTTATATGGTATTGTCTGTCTGAGGCATTCCTGGGGGCCTGAGTGGGACAGACTAGCCGAGTGGGTGGTGATGACCAACTGCTTACCGCAAGAGAGCATGGTGTGTGTGGTGTGTGCGTGCGTGTGTGTGCGCAGTTGTCCATGCCTGTGCGTTTAGAAGGGATACTAGAACATTTGCCTCAAAACAGTCACCCAAGGCATACAGCCGGCGTAACTGCTCAGCCTGGTATTCCTAAACGTAACCTAAGTAAACTCGCTTAAAGAGTTTTATATCAAACAATATTCCTAAACTTATAAACTCAGTAAAACAGTCCCAAACTCTAGGCCTAAATCTAAACTTAACACAAGTCAAACTATGCCTAACCCTACTTTTATTTCTGACCTTACACTCAGTAAAACAAAGAACTGCACCGTATACAAGAACTGCCCCATATAAAAGAACTGCCCCACCGAGTGTTCAGTGCGAGGGCCATCGTGTTTTATTATTTACAAGTGTTCTGGTTAGTGTGTGTGCAGAGACGTACATTAATTTCATTGCAGAATGACTCATCAATGCAGTAAGGTTCCTAATTTCTTCACTCATTTAAGCATACAACAATTTGGCTTTGTACCATGTTTATCAAATTCAGAAAGCTGCAATGAGCAGTATCAGTGAGGTCATGGTGACATGGCCAGGCCCGCTCCTAGACGTCAGAGTTTCGGAGATGAGAGACACAGTCAAAGAGAGAGACAAGGACTTCCATTCAGCCACCCCAGCTCATGTCCCCTTGTAGCGTTGTCTTTCAACGTGCACTTCTCTTCAGCTTCTTGGGTTCAGAGTGACCCTCGTCCTTATAGGAAAAAGGAATGAGGAACTTTACTTACATTGGGACCACAAAATGAAAAACGCCACACTTGCAGGTCTCAATTATATAATTAGAAATATATTGATTGAATCCGAGCCAGTCCATGGTGGTGCTGTTATCGCCTTCATCAACAGTACCTCAAAGCACCTATTGGCCTGGGCATTGCCTGGTGGTGAGAGATGGACAGCCAGCATACCGACACTGCAGTCAGCCTGTGGCTTTATTACAAGAGAGCAAGGATAAGACCCGCCGGCCTTTACACAGGCAGATAACAGAGGACACACACACACACACACACACACACACACACACACACACACACACACACACACACACACACACACACACACACACACACACACACACACACACACACACACACACACACACACACACACACACACACACACCCCAACGCTTGTCACTAGCAGTTACGTGTGCAGACATATATACATGCACACAAATTACACAGACACCTACTGGTTTGCATATACAGTAAGTGTAGCAAACTCATGCGTAAACACACTCCCATAAACAGACATTCACTGTACACATACTCATGAAACACACACTAGCCCACATACATTGGTTTGTCTGAGAGCCAAGACCAAATGTTCAACCTTTATCCTGAAAATTCATTAAATCCAAAAGGGCAACAGCAAGATTCAAAGCAAGTCTGAATGATTATCTTTCATATATAAGACTCATCACACCGACCATTCATTTGCTTCTAACTCAGTTGGTGCTGACAATTAAACCATTCTACGTTCATATTAGACTTCAATGTGCTTCTTTTAATTTTCCTTGATGTTTTCCAGTGGTTTCTGGTTTTGAACTAAGTTTGAACAAAATTCCACAAAGATACGGTATACCTGATGATTTCTTCAAATCATCAGGTATACATATACAAAATATACAATAGCTTTCAGAGAATAATGGTCATTTGATGACTATAGAAGATATAAATTCTCACAAGTTACAACATTGTAATATTCTGCATTTTGAATATAATAGAGCCTTTGGGAATCCCTCAACTAATACAGTATATGCCTATATATATAGTAATTAGCTGGTTGAGAAAATAGTAAACATATTTTAAGTGTCTTGCACGAAGCCTTTTTTAAAGAGTAAAGCAGTAAAAAACAACAACAAAAAAAAGGAAAATAAACCATGAGAACTAAAATGAAATAAACCCCAGATTTAGGACCTACCCTTTTCCCCTCTAAACCAAAACACATTGCCGAAAGTAACAGATCTACCACCTTGTTTGTAACGTATGTGTGATTTTCTGAGAATGTTCACCCAGAATAGGGATGCTGTAGGGTTCAAATTATTATTTACTGTGATGTGAGGGATTTTATTTTTTATTTTCCTCATTTATAAATGTTGATTTTATCATTTATTTACTATATGTAAATAACCAAATCACCATCCTTGACTAGTCTGTGGTCTGTTAATGTGTGTATGGAAGTGGCCAGCACTGTAGCCTGACTGCTGTAAGTACTTGTACTCAAGTAGAATTTTGAGACGTTTCATATTTATCTCTATATATGTATTTCCAATTTTCAATATACTTTTACTTCTACTCCATTACATTTCAAATGTAAATATTGTGCTTTTCCTACTACAATTATTTGAAAATGTTATTTATTTAGCGTACTAATCATTTGTACATAGTTTTGATTATTTCAAAACCAAGGGCCCATAGGCTACTTTGAAAGTTTGAAAATAGTAGTTCTATAACTTCAGATTTTTAAAGGATTTACATTTTATATATGCTAGCATTTCAAAACATGAAATGGGACCTTCTGCATAATGAGTACATGTAGGTAAAGTGACCTGGGCTCCTCTCGTGCCAAAGTGTCATTGAGCAAAACTTTGAGTCCCTTGAGACCCTTATTGCCCCTGATGTTCAGGTTGGTGCCTGAGTGCCTCACATGGTTTCCTCCTGCATCGTTGTATGAATGGGTGAACGTACACTATACAATGTCAATGTAATGTGCCAAAGGAATATAAATGAACATTTTACTTTTTACTTGGGAGTTTTGTTACCAATGCTTTTGTACTTTTGACAGACTATTCAACAAGATGTTGATCATTTCACAACAACAACAAAAAAAAAAAAAAAAAACATGTCAGTACATCCACCAATGCTGGGGACAGATGTCAGTGCAGTGTTTTCCCCCACCCTGTCATCTGTCTATTGTCCTTTCTGCTGTCTGAGCTCAGCAACTCAGACAGGTGGGATCAGCATCCATTATGTCCTTGAAGACTAGGAACACATGCCAGGACTCAAGGCAGCCAGCACAAGAATGAGCATTCATTAAGATGACGCCAACTTGCCAAGCCATCCCCACACATAAGCTTACCCTTACCTCAGCTCCTAGTTATATATGCACATAAACAATGGGGGCTGAGAAGGATAGATGGAACACAACCACCCTAAAGAATAAACATTATGTGTATTCTTGCAATATGAAGTGAACTTGGTAGCCTACATAGAAATTGGTTTAGAGAGAGAGAGAGAGAGAGAGAGAGAGAGAGAGAGAGAGAGAGAGAGAGAGAGAGAGAGAGAGAGAGAGAGAGAGAGAGAGAGAGAGAGAGAGAGAGAGAGAGAGAGAGAGAGAGAGAGAGAGAGAGAGAGAGAGAGAGAGAGAGAGAGAGAGAGAGAGAGAGAGAGAGAGAGAGAGACTTGGTAGTCTGAGAAAGGTGTCCCTCTAGTGGTCACTCTATGGACTACATACACTCGTTGGAAAATGTGCGGCAAGAGTATTTACATAAGACGTCTGGCCGTCTCCATCGAGCCGATTATAAATAATCGCATTCTATATATCAAGTAGAAAAGCGAGTATAGCATCAACCTTTGACATGACAGCATGATCAGCATCATCAGTCGCATTCGGAATATTATTATTCTGGTCTGGAATCAGAGGCCAGAATACTATTTTCATGTGACTTGTTTCCTCCGGTGCTTTATTCGGTGACACACATGGTTGCCATATCCGCTTATCGTCTGTAACGTTGCGTGTTTTGGAACCACTCTTGCTTGTTTCTGAAGTGTAGTCCCCTAGGCTTAATTGTTTATCGATGTTTTCCTGATTCGCACACATTTCCAAGTCAAGGATCTCTTATTTGTCCAGCTAAAGGACAAATAAGAGCAAAGCATAATATTTTGTGCCACAAATACGAGATCTGTGTATTTGTTAAATTGTCTCAAATTTCTTTTCACGTTATTTCCCCATAATAATTTTGAAAATAGCATATGTACAAGTTCACAACGCGTCGCAAGGTGACGCGTTGTGGCCTTGCAGATGTGCTGTTTTCAAGTAGTAGTTTAGTAGTTTAATAGTCAGGGTTCTTTTGTGCTTGTTTTCAGGGACCTGTTTGCTTGTTGATATCACACAATGTGGCTCCTCCTCAGTCCTGTACTTTTTTGACGTCGCCCGTGGTCCAGAAATGAATCCCCCTTCATTTCCCTCATAGACTTTTCGAAAACTACCTATATAAAGCCTATATACGCCGCGGGCAAGGCCAACTGGGGTCGTTACAAATCATGACAACACACCCAATGTTTTGAGACAATCAAATAATTTGTAAGAAGAGAAACGAAACAAAGGGTGCTGTATCCTGTCGTTTTTTTTCTTCGTGATACTTAGATATTGTAAAATAATATTGTGTTTCTTGTCATGATTTTTCACGACGCGAGTGATCTTTGTCCGCGGTGTAATCGTCTCTATATAAATCGTTTTCAAAATGTCTATGAGTTAAATCGTTTCTGGAGCACGGGCGACGTCATGGGAGGAGCGGGACCGCTCAGCTCTACAAAACAGGAAAGGAGAAGGACGCAGACAGGCGGCTATATTCGAACCATGGCGTCCAGGAGAGCAACTATAGCTCCGAGCACTTTAAAAACGTCAACAGAAAATAAAAGGTAAGTAACATCTGGTCGTGTTCTAAAGATGGAAAAGCGTACGTTAGTTCGATGATTCCTGTTGTCGATGAGCTAACTGACCAGGATTTGCTTTTGATTTCAGTTCCAAAAATGCCACCAACAGAGACGACGGTGCTGTAAAGAAGAAACCCAAAGGCCAGTACAATATGAGCACAGAATGTCAACGAAAAGTAAAATACCAGAAGTTGATGAATGTTTTCCATTTGCATGTCGACTTATTTACATCCACAAGTCGATGCAAAACCTTTAACTGTCGACGACACAGCATTACACTTGTTTACAATGGGGTCCGCTATTCTCAATTCATCATAACATCTAGTGGATCCCACTGTTTGTGTGTATATCTATCTAATGACATAACATCCTATTCCTCTTCAGCCAGTGGAACTGTTGTGAAGTCTCGCTATTTACAACCTGTTGAGAAGACGGGAAGTCTGTCAAAGGTAATACAGGAAACTTCATTGTTGTGAATTATAGAACATAGAAAAAGCACCATCCTACTAATACAAGCGATAAGCATTAAACAATGCACATGTATAGAAGGTTAAACCTACTATACATGATCATTGTTTAATGTTTATCGTGTTCATTATTGCAGCTACTTGAAACCTGTACTAGGTTTCAAGTAGCAATTTCTAATTTTCTAATGGTTTAAATCTAGAGTTGTATTAAATTCCATTGACGTCCCATTGATCAAATTGTAATTTCTAATCTGCTTGTGTTAATAAAAAATAAACTTGCAGCTGTAGGTCAAGCTTGACTGATCCACTGTCAATGTGCATTTCATAAAAAAATACTCCAGGGGTGTTATGAGTACTTTATAAATTGTTATGCAGGTGATATTTTTTCTATTGGTGCGTAAGGTCTCGTTTTCACATGTCTACTTCTGCCTCCTGCATATATGTGTAAATATAAAACAAGAGTTTCAATCGTGACTTCTGTGTATAAAAAAAAGTTGATTTGAGTCCTTAACTGTTAACAGAGTAACTCAGCCAATGAGTCTGTCATCGTACCGCCAGCACCCTCCTCACCCAAACCTGGCTTTGCCAAACCAAGACCTTCCTCACCCAAACCGAGCTTTGCCAAACCAAGACCCTCCTCGCCTAAACCTGTCTTTGCCAAACCAAGACCATCCTCGCCTAAACCTGGGTCTTCCAACCCAAGGGTGGGTACACCGCCAAGACGGTCCATGGCCCCGCTGGCTTTTCCAACCCGTAAGTAGTTTTCCTTCCTTTTAATGTAAATGTAGACAATTCCAGAATATTCCACCCGCTTTGACCATTAGCTGATCCAAGTAGATTGCTTATCAAGCCAATCTTCTTGACTTAAAGTATGTAGTCTGGGAACTGACTGCCACGACTGGCATTGATAAGACGAGAAGCTGTAATTCCATCATCAGCTTGCCGGTTGGCTGCCTTGTTAAGCATTGCTTGTGATTATGGTGAGGGTTAGAGGAGGATAGCCGTTTAGGAGATATTGATTAAAACGACAGAATTAAGATTGGCGAATAAGCGTTAAAACGGGTCGCATCATGACCTGCTTGCAGTGCAGTCAGCTGAGGAGGCTTATCAACCTAGTTGGCTGGCAACGTGTGACAAGGCGTAACAAGGTCTGCATGATAAAGAAACTACTGGAAAATATCGCTTGATTTTCGACAGAATCTAAAACTAAAATATTCTGGGGCGAAACTCATTCAGGAAAAAGTTCAAATCTAAAGTCTAGGCATATAACTATATTGTATGGTTAAAGCCGTTTTTATCTTTAGCTTAATGCGTTTTCACAGGTTTGCAGCGATGTGTTAAAAGGAAAAATCTATTTACCGGTACTCATGTACTTGGATCACTATCTGGCTTATATTCTTTGTATATTGTGTTTTGTCTAAAAAGCTCTGGGTACATTTGACTAATTTACATGTGTCTGTTCATCTACTTTTTTCAACATTTGGAAAACGTGTAGATTTTTCTTCAGAGCTGTTGGGGGAATTCAACAGGATCCTGTGCCCATAAAGGGATAATAATGTATTCTGCAAATATTGCCAAGGGGCCTATCATGAGGAATAGTCATGCATATTTTAAAAAGTTTATTGCTGCACAGCTAACGGTGTGATCATAAAGATAACCAAAAGAACAGTGTACCGGTACTTGAATCTTGCTGTTGCTGTCGTATTTCTCATGCAGTAAAAGGCTGGGATGATAAAGGGGTATTTGCCCTCTTTATCCCCCTTATACGTTTACCAAGCAATAATTTTCCTTTTTTTGTGCCGCTTCTAAAAATTAGTGCATGAATACCTGCAGTGCTTCTCCTTGGAGTATCTATTTGATTGGAAAAGAAATCATTCCTTGCATCTCTATCTACACTGCATTGTTTTGCAAAACATAAGGTTATTGTTCGAGTTAAAGTATAACTGACCACTGTACTTTTTGCCCTCAGCGATGATGTCAAATCTAGAGCCTTCTTTTCTGAGTGCAAGTATGCTGCAGTCCACATTCACTGAAGGAGGACAGCACCGCCCTGATTATGACTTGTCTGTGATTAATGGTAACTCATTCAAAGTGATCAATGTGTATTGTCTGCACTCTACAAACTATATGCCTCTGTTCTCTAGTCTAGTTAATTATTTCCCTGTAATTATGTGTGCATTCAAATTTTTCTTTTAGTGTTTGTACTAGAAATGGTTGCATATCAAATATTTGGAAGAAAATGGACTGGTAATAAAATCACTTTCTTTGTTTCCCCTTTTTGGCATGTGCTGCAGAGAACACAGTAATACAGAATATTATGGAAGCTGAGAAAAACCCAGA
This sequence comes from Benthosema pterotum, assembly GCA_039105355.1. Taxonomy (NCBI): domain Eukaryota; kingdom Metazoa; phylum Chordata; class Actinopteri; order Myctophiformes; family Myctophidae; genus Benthosema; species Benthosema pterotum. The sequence continues at coordinate 17,909,112 of CM076979.1, forward strand.
GAACGATAAGGATGACATAGAGATGAATACGTTCTTGTTGGCTTATCTCACAGCAAAGGTGATATATTGTAACTATAATTAAGACTGACTCATAATAAAATGCAATTGGCACATTTTGAATGCATGTTGGTTGTCTAGACCTTGTAGTAATGTAACAAACTGATGCCAAAACAAATTAAAATTGCTTCATCAATGGAATGAAATCAATGTACATTATCTGGCATTACCTTCATGGATAAATACATAAGTTTATGTGCTCTTTGGGCTCCAGATGGGGCACAATAATGCAAAGCTGAGGGCAGAGATGGATGCACGGCTCCGGGAGGAGATGGAAGAAGACGACAGACTACACAAGCAGGTCCAGGAGATGAAGAGGCAGCACCTCCTGAGAGAGAAAGAGAAGATTCTGCATGAGCTGCTGGATTTACAGGTCACTCTAATTAAAGCAAAGTTTAGAATGCTCTGCATTCATAGACGATAGAAAAATGGTCCTCACACTTCAGTTACATTATTGGATTCAACCCATTAAAAGAATGTTGTGTGTAATCTAGTGTATAGATGTAATGTGTTCTCTTCAACACCTGTTTGTTATGTATTTAATCTTTGTTTCATGCTTTGAAAACTGTTTAACCCATTTAGGCCTGACCTAAGGTTTTTGAAAAACCTGAAATATTCATATTTCAGCATCAAATAAAGTTAATTATGGAATACTGTACATATTGTACAGAATCCAAATATGGATTCCCGGCCTGAAATTAAATACTCCTTTTTTACTAAATTCTAACCTGTTAAAACATTTAATTCCACTATTCCAGATCGCAGCATTGGAGCCAGTGGTTGATGCTGCAAAACTTTTCACAGAAGATTACAAATCTTTTGGCTCCGCCATTGACACCACCCGACATGAGCTTCCTGTAAAGAACATCCACATTGAAGGGGACAGAAGGCAATTTTTGGGTTAGTGTGGAAATTTAGTCAAAGTTTAAGTGTTCTTAAAAATGTACATTTTAATTTTGACATGGTTTCATTTTACATTTTATACCATGGTTTGTCTTGGGAGCGGTTGTAGTGGGAAACCTATCCATGAGGCTTGTGGGTTTATGTGGCAGATCAAGTCTGAGGTTTGGGATGGTGCTCAGTAATCAGCCAGACGAACAGGAGGTCAGAATTATGACCCGTTACCATAAAGTAGTGTTGACGGGCAGAAACCTTGTGGTTCCATATTTTTCATTCTTGTTCTAGTGTCATTAAAATTGCCTGAAACTAACTAATCCATAAGCTCACAATGAGTCTTGTGAGCTTGTAGATTTGCTATCGTATTCTATCATTGAATGTCAAATAGTCTATTACCTGATTATAATGACTGCATTTTTATTTCAAACTTGGTCTACATTCAGGCTAATGGGCTATTTTAGATTTTTTTCCCCCCAAATATAACCTGCAGAAAATAATGAGAAATGACTAAATTACTACATTGAATCCATTGGTTAAAGGTGTGTGTGTGTGTCTTGAAAAGTTAGTTTTGTACTGTAGTACAAGGTTTCCACCTGACTCATGTGGTAAGCTGTGGATCTCGCCACCAGATAAAGCAGAAGCTTGCCTGAAGGACGGTGAGAGGATCCTGATGGACTGTGCGCATGGAGATCATGCAGACCATGGCAGTTTTCTGAAATGCTTGAGGGACATCAAGAGGTCTTCCAAGGATATCAGTCACGAGCTGTCAGAGTAAGCATGGCCATTTTTTGGGGGGTGGGAGCCTGGGTATCGAGGCTGTATTTATAAATACATGACTATTTTACTGCTGGCCCAGCAATTGGGAGAAGAATAGAGTGCCAGTTAGGCATGGTGCCATGTCCAGATACAGTATACTGTATATATCCTAGCTTGCATATTTCTGATCACTGTATTGTTGTTCTATTTATACAGAGGCTTTTCAGAGTTGCTGGAGCTGTCTGGGTTGGTCAGTCGTCATGCCAGCAAAAGCCAGCAGGCCATGGAAGAAGAACAGCTGGGCTCAACCAGGATCCACGAGCTGCATGGCTCCATGTGAAGAGCCTACGTCTCCCACTGTTGTTGTAGACCTGCGGATGAAGTGTTGTGGCTTTGTTTGTTTCTCTCTCACCCAAAAATGTGTATACTAATTATCCACTCATTATTCAGCCGCATTAACTATAGTGTGTTTGTGTACAATTTAACTTATTGCAATGTTTTCTAATAAAGATTTATGGATGAAAATCCGAATTACCAATAAATTACCATCTACCTTCACAATTAGCCCAATAGTTTTATTGGTAATCATGTGTCTCAAATTTCAACATTGCAGCAGCTGGCGAAATTGCCATTGTTAATGGTGTACAAATTGTTCCATATCTGAGATTTAACTTTTTTTTTTTTTTTTAGCAGGTGCAAAATACCTCTTTTGGATGTTGCTTGAAGTGCAAACACCATGTAAAGCTAGTCTAGGTTATATGTCTGTCTGAAACTTGCCAGTCAATTATGTCAAACTGAAAATGTTGACCAGCATGTGACAATATGTGTAGACAACACAGCTAGTAACTCACAGCCTGTATAAATCTGGGGTCCTTCAAATGAAAGTTTGAAACTGCTTGGATTCAGAATGCAGTGCAATACTAACAATCAAGCCTGTGTCTTCACTTCCAGTTTGTCCAGTTATTTTCCAAAACGGGTAAAATATGGTATAAATTAACTGGTTGAAAGTAAAGGAGGGTATATAATATGGTGACTATCTGGAGGCCAACCGTTGAACATTACATTAAAATGTTTTCCATGCCATTTTAGCATAAAACTATCGGACAACGTTTCACCCTATCTTAGAGTATATCTATGCACCCTATGGGCACCGCCGGCTGGCGCTACAAATTCCGGATGTGATGAAACACCAAAACATTGAAGACCCCTTTTCATTGGCTCGTGTTGGAAAGTGACGACACCGGTAACCAATGAGCAGCAGGAGGAGAGCCCCTCGCCGCATGTGAGTTTAACTTAAAATATAAATTTAAACGTACACACTTATTTTGTATAAAATATGATCATGTCATAGTAATGTTTATAGCGAGCATCTTAAATTGCTAATGTACCGTTTCGTGATCAGACTCGAGCACGGTACCAGGTACACGAGTAAAGTGCATTCATTTTCTTCCTTCGTGGTAGCTTTGGTTGCTAACACAACAACAGCAGAGATTCTGCTCAAAACACTTCATCTTATAACAGAGATAGCCCTGAAATTATATATTCTGAAGTCTCAACCTTTTCCATTTTCAACTCAATCAGGTTATCGAAGGCAGATTGGTTATTCTCCGTTCGCCCCCGTCACCGTGCTAATAAAATGTGTAACGCCCTACCAACAGCCGTTAATAAATGTGGTCCTGGCTGCTATATTTCTATGCTGTATGCATTTTGTGTATATTTGTAGCCTAAATGTTATGTAAACAATTCTGATTCTTGAACTGTGCCCATTCTGCAAACATTTAGGTCCTACATTTATTTTTTACATTTATTTTTCCACTCAATCAACCCAACATTGAGGATATGTCTAACCCTGAGCGAACACACGTACTACATTAATACACCCAAGAGTTACCGTACATGACATTATGGGAGGATTCTATGCTACTGTCTAGATTGGCATCCCAGAGATGAAACTTGTCATCAAATACGGGTAGATGGGCGTCTCTAACTGAAATGAAAATGGTAGAGGAGAATCATGGTACTACAGCTCAAACCATCCCTCCCTCAAACAGTGCCCACTCTCAGAGGAGAGGTCCACAGGCAGGGAGACTAAGCCAGGAGGAGAATTGGCGTGGCTGTCGAGAGCCAGTGAGGAGGGAAGATGGAGAGGAGAAAAACAGACGTCAGGAAATGGGAAGTGTCCCCATCGGCATCTGCAAGTTCATGTGCCCTGTTCGGGAACTGCGTCTGCGAGAGTCGCAGAACTGTCTGCATCGCTTTGAGATACAGGCAGGTACAGAGAGACACAGACCACCCAGGGCAGATCCCCTGCGCACGGTGAAGGAATACTCCCGACCTGCTGCTGGAAAAGACAGCACCTGTCCTGATGACCTCCGCCCAACGGCCGTGCTGCTGAAGACTGTGTCTTACCTAATCGATGACATTGCTGCCTCTCCTAATCTGCAGCCCTGGACTGAGGTTAGCTCTAACTTGATAATAATTATCATCAGTATTACTTAAAGTATAATAGAGTATACAGTAATAACGTTAACAAAGAGAGCAGGATCAGCCAGGATGAATTCGGTCGGCCCAGATAGCTGGGAAGCCACTCACCCAAAATTTGAAAGGACTTGTGATGTCTTGACATATTTTTTTTATTTGTACAGTATTTTTTTCTCTGCACTTCGTTAAGTCATTAAGGTCCACTGAATGAGAGGTCTGCTCTGCTGAAAATATTGCACAAGAAAAAGTTATGGTCATTTTTGTATACACCACCATAGACAATCAATATAGATATACTTGGCCTAAATTCGGCCATATCCAATCAACTTGTGGACATCATCACAATTGTGATAACTTTTGGCCAAGGAGTGTTTTTTGTGAAAACTATGCTTGGAAGTTCTGGGTTGCAGCTTTAAGTGCTTTCTTGCACTCATTGTTTTAAAGTTAACAAAGAATGCATTTCCCACTTCCAGGGAAAGCAATTGCTTAAATTAATCCAGTCGGTGTGCTTATGTCATTTGTTTTCTAGGTGTATGACTTTGTCTTTGACCGGCTGCGTAGTGTGAGACAGGATATGATCATCCAGAGGGTGTCCGGGCCAGACTGCGAGCTCATTCTAGAGCAGACGGTTCGCTTCCACATTTACGCCTCCTACCGACTGTGTGGCGAGCCCCTGCAGCTGTATGACCCATGCATCAATGACACTCACCTGCAGGAGAGCCTGAGCTGGCTGCTGGACTGTTACGCTAATGGGATGGGCCCGCATCCCAACCAGGAAGAGTTCCAGGCTCTCAGTTTATTGTATAACCTGGGTGAGCAGCCAGACCTTTGCAGTTCATTTATTAATTTATTTTCCAATAGTGGGGACGGGTGCTGCATTTGTGCGCGTCCATGTCTAATTGCACAACAAACTGCTGAACTGATCAGCAGCACACTAGTTAGGCATGTTGATAATGGGCTAAATGCTCTACATTCTCAAAAATGTTTTCAAAATGTTTCGTGCTTTTGAAACATTAAACCTACACTGTAATACAGAAGTCATTGGGGCTGTCATAGCGCTAACTTTGCCTAAATCTTGCATCGTTGGTCATAGATATTATAAATTAAGTCTGACTTCCACATTTTGTACACACCAGTTGTTACATTGAATATGTTGAATAACATATGCAACATGATGGGGTTATCATGTTTCGTGACAATACCTCCTCCTATTATTCATCAGGTTCCCCTCGAGTCCTCCATCACACGATGGAATTGGCAGAGGACCTACGTTCATCTCCTTCCATCCGCCTTGCCCTGTCTATCAACCGGGCCTTCCTGGAACGAAACCCTGTACGGCTCCTTCGGTTGGCCCAGAGGCTGAACTTCCTGCAGTGCTGTGCCCTCCATCGCCACCTGGCAACGTGTCGCAGGGACCTGCTACTGATCTACAGCCACGGACACAGCAGCCGCAGCTGTCTATTCCCTCTGGACAGGCTGGCTGGCCTCCTGGCCCTGAAGGAGCCCCTCACTGCCCAGCTGTGTCAGCTCCATGGAGTGATGGTCACACAGGGCCGCCAGGTAGTCTTCTCCAAGACGTCCTTCACAGAGCCCGACGCAGGGAAGCCGCTGTGCACACTTCATCATGACATAGTGGCCGAGAAGCAGAGAGACCTGACTGTTGGCAGTATTATTCACGGCTATGCTAGAGAGGTGGCGCATGTGGAAGATTTAACGACTTCATTCCGCGACACATTGTGAACACATTTTTATTTCAATGAGCGACTCTGCCATGTGATGGGGAATACATTAGGCTTTATCAATTGTTGGTTGTGGCCTTCATGATGAAACATGATTGACACTTTGTCAGACACGTTCATTGTCCCCCTTTACAATGTTAACTGATTTTCTTTATTTACTGTTGCTATTTAAAAGAAACACATTGCTGTCAATACATTTCAGTCAATGACTGAATGGTGAAACAAATGGCTTTTATCTGGTTGAGTGTAAAACCAAGGCAGTTGTGAACATCCATTTCAGTGCTGGAAGTAAATACAAATGAAAATGTAAAAGAGGCCTGGTCCGCACAAATGCTGCTCCACAGCGTTTTTATTCAATTAAAACACTGACATACTAGTTCAATTAGCATGTCAATGTTTATGTCTGTGTTAATTAAAACACCGGAAAAGCAGTGTTGTGCGGATCTCTTACATTTTCTTTTTTTATTTGGTTAAACCAACCAGAAAATAGCTATATATCATTGACTTTAATGAACAACAATTTTGCCAAGGAGATGACAATCAAGTATCAAGGGGACAGTCTGCTGGATGGAAATGTGGATGCTTCGGTTCTGGTTGAAATTAACAGCGTCAGTCAGTTATTGTACAAAGATATTGACCGTTTATTTTGATATGTTTGAATTTTCTCCATATTTGGCAAAACATTAGCAACCATGTCTAACTCATCATTAGACATTTACATTTCAATCATATTTTCCTCATTGCTGTGATGTTGGCATCAGGACTGCAGGTTTTTGTGTTTATTGTTGGCTAGGCCATCAGTTTATTGCCAAACCAATATATGCCATTTGGAATATTGTATAAACGGTTTTATGAAAGTTGCAGTATTATCTGTTCTTGGGTTCACATAACCTCATAAAACTCTTTCATTAAATGTCGTGCAAAATATTTCTCTTGTGCAGTACCTATTTTTCAGCTTATTCAACTGCACTTGAGCTAAGTTGCCACTCGAGGGCGGCAAAGGCTCATAGGAGCGTGTTGGACTGCAAAAAAGACATACTGGTAACTTGGTAAGTGGAATTCCAGCCATTTTCACAATTTTTCACAGAAAATGGTATGGGGGCGACCCATTCCATTTTCAGTTACAGGACTTTTATTAGGCAAGTAAAACATCAGTTGAAGTTGCAACAGGCACGCACCATGCATACAGCTAAAGGAGTTTTCTGTTTTCAATGATGAAATGCTGTTGGTTTAGTGGTGACACAACTGTAGTTACTTTAATAGTAGCACTATAGTGTGTCAAATCATTTTTTAATATAAGCACTACATTGAAATTTCTTGCGTTGTTTAGTATGCCATCGTGTTTGGTGGGGCAAACTGGGCATTTGGGGGGCATTGCCTAGATCCGCCCCTGGTTCCGCGCGCGCGCGTGAGTGCGCGCGAGCGCGCAGGCTGCGCACGCCGAAGAAGTAGCGCTGACTGGCAGATGTAAGGAACGACTTGAAGAGAAGTGTAGGTGGTGGCAGTAGAGAGGGGAGAGAGAGAGGGAGAGACGGATCTGGATCGGAGAGATTACAAATTGTGAATCCTTATCCACTTCTACAACTTTCAGCAGCAGCAACAGCAGGAGGATCAGATTCAGGACGCCGTTCTTTGAAAGAAGTTGTAATGTTGAAATGTGAGATAAGAACAGTAGTCCTACAGGGGCGGATGATCATGAAAGCACGTGAAAGAGGACTGTCCGCCGTGTGAGAGGGTGGGAGAGAAGAAAAGGAAAAAAGAACAATCGGGACTTTTCTCGCGAAGTGGAATGATGAAAAAGAGAAATCTCGATCCTTAGTAGCCGAATCTTTTGCACACCTACTCTGTCTAGGCTACGTACCGCACCAACCAGTCTCAATGGATAGACCGCTGTAGAGGAGACAAGAAGGGTGAAAGTAACAGTCACTACAGTTTCTTAACTGTAGTGGTTAATTTATCCTCGTTATTTTTGCAAAGGAGAGCGAGATATTCCCCGATATCTCGCTTACTTTGGGCCAAAATGCTGAAATTGGGTTTGACAGCTGCTCTGGGTCTTTGGTGGTTTTCGTTCATCTGCAACGTGAACAGAAGCTGTGGACAAGAGAAGCAGTAAGTAGGCTAAACTATAGTAACGCAATGCTTTGGTTCTTTCTGAGCAGCAGAAGCAGTGGTTTCAAAACCACTGCCTTTGCTCAAAAAGGCTGCAAAAGATTTGTTATGGCAAATTTACAACTATATTTCGCGTTTGGTTAAGCAGGAATATAAATAGATTATATTGACACACGTCCAAATGTTTTGACTTGATTCGTCCAAAATGTTACCCATGCATGCATGCATGCTGCATGCCCATGCGCGTGTTTGACATCACACGTTTCACGTTCATTTCATTGTTGCTGAGGTTTCGCCACATATACTCAAAAGTATCATGCCACTAAAATGGCCTTTGAAGCCCTTTGATGATGCTTGTCAGGTGACACTGGTGTGTGTGTGTGTGTGTGTTGTGTGGGGGGGGGGGGGGGGGGGGGGGGGGGGGTTCTATCCACCCATCTATGTATGTATTTTTGCTCGCTTTAGACTGATCTATTGTAATTGTATTATCAATGTTTGTGTTCTGGTTGCCAAGAAGAATTTGAAACGTTTTGGTCACCTCGTGTCAAGTGAGATGGACTAATGCTTGCAGAGGACAGGACCCCCCAACAACCCCCTTCTATCAGACATAGGTTGTCCCTCCCTCTGCACATTTCACATATCCCTCTGCCCACTGATATGTTGTACCTCTCAGTCAGCACAGGGGAGATAACCTACATTAGTGGTTCTCAAAGTGCAATGTGGGCTGGAAAAATATTGATAGTTTAGAAGCTGCATTTGGCTCCTACAAGTTTAGGCTACAGATGTAACCAAAAGTACCCATAATGGGTCCATTTGGTTCCAGCTAATTGAACACAGGATTGTACACTGTACAGTGTAGACTGGTGGTGTCACAGAAATAACTAATGGTGTCCTTATCTTATCAAACTGAAATGACATCGGCATAGTTTGTGATGTATCTACTGTACGTCTTAGTGCTTTTTCTGATCCTCAATTTTAGTATTGACCTGTACCTTTGTTTGAATTGTATCATTTCTACACTCAGGATACAATTTTGAATCGAGTAGTAGTTACCGATACCGGTATGTTCCATTGTATCCCTGGTCCAGACTCAGAGACGTGTTCAACTCCAGGGTTCCCCTCTGCACTGCAGTACACAGAGAGAGAGAGCATGGACATGACATGTTATTATTGGTCCACTGACAGTGTTCCTACTGCCGGTCACAACCATGTCGAATGATGGAAAGCCTATTCCTTAGTCATGGAGAATCATGTTAATTGTGAAGAGTTGCCAAGCCATGTTGTCTAATTGACCAGAGGTACTCTGGAGAGGTGGAGGGGAGCACCAACCAACTGACTGACTAAATAGTTACAGACAGTATCCTTGATTTAAGAGAACCTTTGGAAACCGTAGATCAAACGCATTACATTTCCTCCATGTTATCATCTTTTTCTTTCTCATGACTTTCAATGTCAGGGAAGAAGGACAGCTAGTCATGTAACTACAACTCTATGAACTTTTCTGCAGTCACATAAACATACATGTTATCCACATCCTTAAGCTGTGAAAGGAGACCTGGCAGTGAGATATGTTCCCTTGTATCCCTCTGCTCATCGAAGCCATGAACATAGAGTAGTCCATATGGTCCAGTTTATTCAGCATATCCCTCTGCACAGAGAAACCAAGGAGCAATTTTGTAGTGATATTGTCCCTGGCTCCCTAGCACAGTAATACCAAGCACCTGATCCACTTTCAAGCATGCAGCCGGAGCTGTGCTGGAGCCTGGATGTTTTGCCCACTGCTAATTTGTAATCTGATTGTGCTGTTGGATATTCCAAGACCAGCATTAGTAGTCCAATTTGGTGTGAAAATCAGATCCGAAGTCTGAAGTGAGTGGTGCTGTGTGGGTGTCTTACTATTGGTTGTCTGACTATTGACTGTTTGGCTATTGGTTGTCTGAATACCAGAAGATTCACCCCTTCACCAGCTCGCCTTGGGCGTACAGCCGGCAGAACTGCACAGCCTCGTATTCCTAAAGTAATCTAAGTAAATTGTGCTTAAACGGTTAAACCTAACCTTATTATACCTCAGTAAAGCAATACCTAAACCTAACCCTGTACGTAAAGTTAACTTCAGTAAAACTATCCTTAACCTGTTTGTCTAGCCTCGGTCTCCAGGCTTACATCTGCGCTGAAAAATGAAAGCCTGGGTACAACCTAGACCAGGGAGTCAGTCTCATCAGTGAGGTCTATCTAGTCAGGACTGAACGGGTTTATTTCACTGGGGACTGAAATGCAGCAACTTCCGCAACTCTCGCAAATATACCCTAAAATCGTAGGTCTCGGACAGCGTGCCGTTTGTCTGAGTATTTGCTGGTGAACTATTGTTTGTCTGACTTCCCATTCTCAGCCTCCCAAAAAACACGGCTTCCCATGATGCACCGTTGCAGTGTGCACCAGTGTGAAGCTCAACAGCGCCACTCTGTAACCTGTTGGGACCCTGAACTAGCATAGGCACATTCATTACTGTTCATTGGAGTGGTCTGCACCGCTCAAAATGGGATGATCTAAATTCGGGAAATTTCTCCTGCACAGGAAGTATAGGTAATACAATAGCCAATCAGATTTTGACCTTTGCATGATCCTACCTACTTAGTGAGTCAAACAACAATGAACATTAAATTAATGTGGTTGAATGAGCATAACCATACTGTATCTGGACAGATGTTTGGTGAAAGGCAGTACAGCAGTGAGGATCGAACTTGGGACCTTTCCATTACAGGAAGGACAATAGGCCTTTTTCCAAAATGTTTATACACATCAAAGAATGACCTTTGCTCCGCTATGACCTCAGTGACAGCCGCCTCCCCTCGGATTTAAATGTCAGAATGGCTCAACTGTGGAATCTCGGTCGTTATTTTCCCAAACAGAATCCCGAGGTTTTGACAGAGGTGCCAGACCACCCAAAGAGAGCACACAGCTCATTGGCCAACAGGTACCATGTCCCTGGTATCCTTGCAATTAAACCCGATCTGGCTGCACAAATCCATGAGGAATGTGTGTGTGAGTGCATGTGTGTGCGTGTGTGTGCGTGCATGCGTGCATGCATGCGTGCCTGAGCGTCCATTTATGTCTGTTCACTTGTGTGCGTGTGTGAATGAACATCCATTTATGTCTGTTCATTTGTGTGTGTGAATCAGTGAGATAGATGGAGAAATCCGGGTGAGAGGAAATCCATGCTTCCAAATGTTTATTAAATACTTAATAATGTATGATTGTAGCCTCTGTTATTTTGAAGTCATTCACAGAAAAGAGTGAAGACTCTTGCGTAAACGTTTTATGTACTACATAATTTACGGCGTGAGTTTCACCTCTATTGCTTCCTCGAAAGCAATGTTATTTTGAACTCATTCACAGAAAAGACACTTAAAACAGTGGTTGTGTATGCAGGGGGCCATATCTTGCACCACCCCTTATTCTTAAGCTTATTTGCCATGTTTTGCTACTTTGACAAACATTGTAAAACAACTAGCCGATCAACAAGCTACGGATAAGGTGTACAGGGTGGCGCAAGATATAGCCTGTTGCCAATGGTAAGTTGGCTTTCAGGGAAACGGGGGAACTTTTCCAAGCTGTGGGGTTTCTGTCCTGTCTCTCTCTATCTCCTTTCAATCTCCAGCTGTCCTCCCTCTCTTCCTTATCTCAATTCATATACTGTACTACTCTCCTCTCCTTCCTCCATCCATCTGCTCTATCATTCTTCATCTCTACCCAACCGTTCCTTCTTTCCCCCTCATCAACCTTTCCGTCCTTATGCAATCTTCTCTTTCCTACTTTTCTACGTGACTAACCGTCTCTCCACTCTTCATTCCACCTCTCTGACCCCTGCCATGATCCTTCTCCTGCCCAGGGGCTACCTGGTCGTTGCCCCCTCAGTGTTCCGAGCAGGCGTGGAGGAAAGTGTCAGTGTGACCATCTTCAATGCTAAGGCAGAGACACGCGTCCAGGCACAGCTTGCTGTGAAGGGAGACACAGTGGCCCACAGCCACGCCACCATGTTCGGTGAGGAGCAAATCTACTGTGCTTCAGCATAATGATTTGATTTGTAATTTATGAATGTAGAAGTTTCTTTTCCAGAAAACCTGGGTCAGTATTTATAGAAGACCTTTTTTTATAATTGGGCCTCAGGTCTAATTGGGTTAAACACTGATAATCAGCAGCATCCCATAACTGAAACTGAACCCATTGACTGAAACATTACGGCTCATAAGACCAATATTGGAACTTTTGTTGTGCACATAATTTACAGTACATGCTTCTGCCAGGAAGGGCTGGGCAAAATGTCAATATTGTGATATGAGAAGAGTTATCATCTTGGAATTTGCATTTGTAATCCTGGTTGTAATCAATGACTGAGGAACTGGCCAATCTATAAGTGCACAACTTACTGCACCGTGTTGCAAACTTGAATTTTTTAGAATTAATACAGAAAAGTGTCGCCACAATATTGATATTGAGATTTAACACACAATCATAAATGAATTGATGTTGCCATGGCTGCTGTCAGGGTCCTTCCTCCATGGCCGTAGAGGCTTCATGGCATCAGCCAAGGCTGTCCCACTCCACCAGGACGTGGTTGTATATACGCCTGTGCGATTTGTTTGACAGCAGCGCTAATGGATGAGGCTGGCTGTGCCTCAGTGTGGCATGGAGACAGCCTACAGCTGGACTCCCTGCCCAGACCACTTAAACCAGGGGTGCCCAAAAGGTAGATTGTGATCTACCAGTAGATCACACAGACCATGCAGGTAGATCACGACAGTCCCCATAGATCTGTAACTCCTGAGAGTGTTAAAATGAAACCATGCAATTAGAAAATGGAGAATTATTGTTATTTTGACCAATGTTTTGCCAGTTATCTTTCACAATTGTGGACAAAAATGTGAAAGTTCTTAGTTTTGGGTGCAAGAGACTATTTCAAAGCTCAAACTTTCTCAGGGGCCTTGAAATCGATTTTCAGTAATGGAACAATCACATTTTTGATGTGTAGATCTTGTTGAGACGTAAACCCTCCGATTCTACACCAAATCACCTCAGTCATACAAAACAAAGCGCGCACACACACACACACACACACACACACACACACACACACACACACACACACACACACACACACACACACACACACACACACACACACACACACACACACACACACACACACAATGCCAAGTTACAAGTTCACAGCTCACAAGCAAATGCCCCCTCTTCCCCCCACCAGTAGGCATGCTGGGGTTCAAGTAGTTCCAACTAGGCCAAAGCCTACTGTAGCGAGCACACTAGTGTTCAGTAATACTGTAGTGTAGATTTTGAGCAGTTGGTTGGGTGGCAGAAAAGCACCAGTTTACGGTCCCACATAAATATTGAATAGGGTAAATATTAGGGGTGGGACTCGATTAAAATTTTTGATCTAATTAATTTGAAGCTTTGTAATTAATTAATCTCAATTAATCACACACCAATATTTGACCCAAGAAATTTGGTTAATAAGATCAAAAGTTGGTTAACCAGATGTAACTCTTTGAGAGCGTAAACATGAAACCAAATGGACCCTTGCGGGTCCATTTGGTTTCATGTTTACGCTCTCAAGAGTTAAAATATTCACCATGTGAATTATCCCAAGTCCACACAACTAGAGAATGTAGAAGATTAATGGTTATTTTGAGCTGTATGTTTGACTGTGACATTGTTTTTGAAATCCAGCCTGGAATTGTGGACAAAAGCAAAAGAAATCTTTAGCTTTGGGGTTTGTGTGGCGATTAAAATGAGTTAATTTTGTTAATCGCGTTATTTTTTCTGTGATTAATTAATCTCAATTAATCAGTTAAAGTCCCAGTCCTAGTTTTAAATATGTATATATATTTCTTGTTTTTCTTTTTTTATCAATCTCATTCATGAGCAATCACCACACAATTGTTTGTGAGAATATGACTTAATGCTTTTCTGATTATTGTTTTCTGTTGCAGACAAAGGCACCATTAAGTTAAAGGTGAGATCAACCAGGTCTTTGCTTACTGTCATTCTATTTTCTGTCATTCTACATGCTTCCCTTTCCAGCCATGTTTCAAATGGACGGCGATAGTTTAGTGGCGACAGCTGCACAGTAGTGAGAGCCTGCCTGTCTGTTTGTGCGCATTCCTCAGGCAACATGCAAAACACTATTTGTAATGCAACATCTGTCTTTGCACATTCATTGGGAATAAGGTAACAGCCTCAATGTAATATGCAACAGCTGTTGACGTGCATGTATGGTGCGCCGCCCCCCAAAGGCTGGAATGGATCAATCTAGCATGCACGACTTCATTCCTTCCCTCGCCCTCTCCCCTGTTTGTTCTTCCTTCTCCCCGTCCAATACTTCTTCCTTCCGCCCATGTTCACATGATGAACTACAGTCATCAGAAGCAGACTGAACCATTAGCCTGCTCTTTGTAGTTGTGTGTTCATCTGTGTGCCGTGGTCATGCCATTGTAATGTATGCCACTTAGATTTTGGGATTCTGATGCTAATCCTGATTTTTTTCCCCAACCAACTATTACTGATGTTTTGATTGAAATAAAAAAAAACATACTGATTAATTTATTATTTGTATAACACTTTTTGATGTCTGAGAGCAGGTGTAGTTGCATCTAGTTTTACATATAGACAATAAGGATGTGGGCTTTTTCTTTAGGCATGCGTGCGTTGTGCTGTTCAAAGCCAATTTTTAGCACTGAGGGTTCTTTTATCCCACTGGTTGATAAACACTGGGTTGGGGCCCATTTGTGGGTCACAATTTCTCTTTCGGGTACACAGGCTAAAGTCTCTGGGGACAACTGTTTTATCCATTGATTGTGTGTGTGTGTTTGTGGGGTAACCAGGTTCCTCCAGGGCTTAGAGGCCAAGCTCATCTGAAGGTGTGGGGGAATCGGCACCTCACAGAGGGAGGCTACATCTTCCACAACTACACCACAGTCACTGTGGAGAGCAAGGGCACTGCCGTCTTCATCCAGACAGACAAGCCAGTCTACAAACCCAAACATAAAGGTCTCTCCTCATTGCTACTTCATCAGATTTCACAATAGCTGAACAGCAATGCATCTGTATGAGTATGTGTGCAAGGGCGAACTCGAGCCATATACTGTTGATTGCTGATGTAGGAAGAAGTTTAGTGGAAAATGTATCGGGCCCTAGCCCTTTTTATCTTTATCTGAATACATCAAATCTGCTAGAACCTTTCGCTTTACCCTCCAGTGTTTACACACTAAAGTTAACACCAAAAAGAAAATACTAAGAATCTAATGGACAAACAAAAAACAATCAAGCATACAAGATAAAACATATACTAACTGGTGGAGATCGACTAAACCTACGCATACATACATACATACATATAGGCATGTTATGCAAGTGAAACCTTTCTCGGGTGAAAAAAAAACATCTGGCATCTCCCATGTGTTGTCACATGGTTGTCTACACCCTCCCCAACCTAACAGATTAGGAATAAGGTTAACAGATTGGTTGAGTTGGCAGTACAGATATAGAGAATGGACAACAACTAAATTGGGAGAAAAACAGAAGTACAAAGGTTAAACACTGTCATGTGTGAGCTGAGACCGGGCCCAGCTAGATATGTACTATTAATGACCACAATGGAACTCATGATAGAAATCATGCCCTATCAGTATACTCTATTTTAACTTCCCACTGAACTGCGGCCAATTAAATAAAGCAATTTGGACATAGGACGGTATTCTGCATTTGGGTCCCACGGATTTAAACCAGGTGCGAAGATTTGTTTTTCTCTTTTTCCACTGATCAGAAGGTAATGGAATTACCTGGCAGTGTTCAAATACAACAACATGTTTCCTTTTATAGTTGTGTTTTTAAGTGTTATCTTCTGCTTGTTTTCAGTGCTCATCAATGTTTACACAGTGACCCCTGATCTGAGGCCAGTCAGCGACAAGGTGATGTCACTCTTCTGCCTTGAAGAATACAAAACAGGAATTAACCGATGCTTGCTTGTCTAACATACGCATATCCAATGACAGAAGCACATCAGAAAAGTGTCTTTGTTTTGCATCACATTCTATGAGTTGTTTAGTTGAGTTAGTTAGCTAGTTAGCTTTTTTAAAAACTATAAATAAATAATAAATAAAATATAAATAAATAATAAAATGAAATGCATATATTTAAAATAAGATTAAATAAAACCCTGCAGGTCTTATGTAAATGTCATGCTGAATAACCATTGCATTACACATTGTGATTTGTCAAGAGATGGCACATGTTTTAAAATTAGAACCTCATCCATGATGTTTCCTGCAAATATACTGTTCCAACTTAATCGCTTTGTGGAATGAAGGAGGCAGCCCAAGCTCACCCCGAGCACACAGAGATGTACAGTTTACGTATTTACAGAAGCCGGGAAGCTCAAGACATTTCGGCTGGAATGTTAGCAATGGCCTCCCAGTATACCGTGCCACTGTGCAGACAGACTGTTTATTGATGTCCACAGCTATAAAGGTCCACTGCTGGCCAAGGCCAGCTCTCGCTTTCACAGATGAAAGATTGTTGCGTAGATGAGTGGTGTGGTGTGTGTGTGTGCGCGTGCGTGTGCGTGCGCGTGTGTGCGTGTGGAGGAGGACGGGGGACGGGTACGATGGTGTCATCCTTTAACTTTTTTTCCTCCTTGTTTCTGTTTGTGTGTTGCTTTTGCAGATGGAGGCATATGTTGTGGTGAGTGGAGGTTGCCGGGACCACCCATGGTTGGGAGGGTCATGTCCAGGATGGGACAGTGACTGGTTGTTTCCAGCCACAGTGGAGATTACAGGGCTTGAGACGGGCCAGTCTCACCTTGATAACAGGGTGCTCCCTGGAACAGCCCAGGGATAAACAACATGAAAGAAGACTTTCATGTTGTTTATCTCTTCTCTTCTCTTCTCTTCTCTTCTCTTCTCTTCTCTTCTCTTCTCTTCTCTTCTCTTCTCTTCTCTTCTCTTCTCTTCTCTCTCTCTTCTCTTCTCTTCTCTTCTCTTCTCTTCTCTTCTCTTCTCTTCTCTTCTCTTCTCTTCTCTTCTCTTCTCTTCATGCTCTCTTTCTTTCTTTTTTTTTTCTTATTCCGCTTCGCACATCATTGGTTTTAAGTGCAAATATCAAGCTAGTAGGTCATATGATGTTTGAGTTATAAGTTATGTTCGGAGGTCCATGTGTGATTTATGGCTGTCATTAAGTAATAAGCCGGTTTGACTACTCTTTGACCTGTAAACTGCACAATCACCTGAGGAAAAGTTGCTAAGGTATTTTAACATCAGTCCGGGTCAGGAGCCAGGTCTTAAGGTCAAGTTCAGAGGGAGGGAAAACGCAAGCATGAGGCTCAGTTCAACACTGTAATGTTTTAAATTACAAACCAGGCTTGACCCTTACAATGTGAGATGTGAAAGGTCTTGGTCATTTGTTTTGTTTTTTATCTGATGTTCTGACCCTTCAGGATCCAAGAGGATCCAGAATGGTCCAGTGGAAGGGGCTCAAATCTGTGTGTTGCGGTAAGTACACTGCTTTTGTGAAGTGTAATTATTATGGCCCCCAGTGCAGTGGTTTCATATTACACTGTAGTGTTGCTTCAAGAACAATACCCATGATTCTTCCATCCATGTTATCTGACACTGAAACGTTCTCAATTGTCCATAATAACAATTAGTAGGCTAATACCTGCTTACGTGCAGTACATAAGTTCTCTTCGGTCAGAATTGTCTATTCGATGCCATCCTGCTTTGAGTGCTTAAAGTTTGAAGGTGCACTTTCTTCATCACCCTCTGACTATAATGTTGTCTATCATATTGTGTGTAATTGTGTGATACATTTCTCTCCAGGGATTGTCAACATGAGTTTCCCTCTGTCCGACCAACCCATATTTGGAGAGTGGCTTATCTTTGTGGAGATGCAGGGTCACACCTACAACAAGTCCTTTGAAGTACTGAAGTATGGTGAGCAACTGTATACATTTTTAAAATCAAATATCCCAGTGGAATATGGAATATTTGATTCTATACCTACTATTTACTTCTATACCTACTATGTGTACTTACTTAGTTGTTCACTAAAGACATTTTTTTTGTTTGTGAAATATTCCCTACCAGAGAATGAAGAATCAAAAAATCAAGAAGACTCAAATTAACAACAGCAAAACTTCATCTATCAAAATATTCCCTGAAGTCCAAAGCACCACAAGAGAATGAAAGAAGTTATTAAACCAAATAACATGATATTTGGTTTAATAACCCACAGGCCTGGGTGTTGCATGATACACTCCAGTTAAACTCTACATGCACGACCATTTGCGCTCCTTGCTCATACCCTCACACAAGTGACACTTTTTGAATAGAAATGAATTATGAAAATATGTGAGACCTACTGTTTTAGAGGTCATTTGTAGACTCTGTCTCAGGTCTTACTAGGTTAAAATGTTGTGTGATTGACATGATTTCCCTCTCCAATAAGGCCAATACTTATTCTCTGCCTATTCTCTGCCTCCCCACAGTGATGCCCAAGTTCGAGTTGATCATTGAGCCACCACGTTACATCCGTGATCTCAATGTCTGTGAACAAGCCACGGTCAGGGCCAGGTAAGACTGTTTAGCCGGCAGTGATGTCATACAGGAACAGTACAGTATGTGACCGAGTGACACGTAGACAGACAGGCCTGCCGCATGAGATTTACCTATTGAACTTCAGTCTCTCAAAGAAATGCTTCTCA
Source organism: Benthosema pterotum (assembly GCA_039105355.1). Taxonomy (NCBI): domain Eukaryota; kingdom Metazoa; phylum Chordata; class Actinopteri; order Myctophiformes; family Myctophidae; genus Benthosema; species Benthosema pterotum. The sequence goes on from CM076979.1 coordinate 17,927,925, forward strand.
GACAGGGGGTTGGGAGCCCGAAAGTGGCTTACTGGTATTTGAGGCCCATAGGGCAGGAGCCTATCTTCTGTAATGTGAGGCAGCTTGATGTACAAGTGCACCCCCTGGGCATGATGTATGAATACACCCCCTGGACCTGGTGCTACTATGTTATAGGAACTTACCCCAAGCTAAACAGGGAGGCACTGCGTCCCATTTTCACAATCTTTGGTATAACGCAGCCAGGGATTGAATCGCAACCTCCCACTTTCAGGGCAGACAGTCTAACCACAAGGCCACAAGGCTGGTTTTGAGATGATGCGTGCATGCTCGTCTTTCTGTGTACAGCTAATCTCTGGCACCATTAACCCAGGCAATGCTAAGCTTTGCACACACACCTGGTTGCCAAGTACGAGACCATCTTAATTGACTAACCCACCGTTTCACTTGGTCTGTTATATCTGCAGGGATTTTGACAGAAAAAGGTTTTGGAATAAAGTTTGTCAAATATTGGCCTAATATAGCTGCCACAACATGAGTTAGTGGAGACCTGTGTCGCGAAGGGCATTTTACAACATATAGTTGTGATGTCCTCTTGAGCAACACAAACCCCCACATATGAATATTGTTGGTGAAGAATCCTGAACCTATCCGCAATTTTGAGATCTTTACTGCTGTCCAGGTATACCTTTGGGAAGCCGGTGACTGGAAAACTTACAGTCAACATGACAGTGAATGGAGTGGGCTACTACCGCCATGAGATGGGCCATCCTGTGGTCAAAACTATGGACGTAAGTTTTTCCATACTTGGGCTGGGTGATAAATATCAAGATTGTAATATGAGAATATGGATGAGTAGTGAGCACATAGGCTTACTTAAGGAGGCCTAGTATGAGTTCATGTTTTTTTTTGTGGCTTTCGCCTTTATTTTTTATGGAGGGATAGACGGTAGACAGGGAGACAGATGGAGGGGTTGACGGCCATCGGGATCAGGAGTTGAACCTGTGGCATACTGCCAGTCCTAATCCATAAACAGCTCCATTATCCTAATATGGTGTAATGTACTGGTGTGTCAAAACAACTAGACTAGTGTTGATCTTCTAAAGTGCAGATCTGATCTCTATTTTTGTTTCGAGTCAGAACGACTAAGATAAGAGGGACACGTCTGATTGATGAACCTAGATCAGCACGTTAAGCTTTTCTTCCCCCCAACATAAATATTTGGTGTGTGGTTTCTGTCTACATTAACACCTTAATCTGGCATATTTGCAAATTTTGCATACACGTTTGGAATAAAATTCCCCAGTATACTGTATACTCCAGATCAGAGATTCTCTACCCTTTTAATCTCAAGGACCCACAGTTTAGCAGTGCCCCTGAAGTGCTCACCTCATCACTGAAAACTGGAGGAGGAATAGGCGTGGGGATGAAAGGGTCCATTTGGTTCCTAGCTACGAGTCATTAGGAATTCGCATTGAGGATACTCCCGACTAGTTCTGACCAACATGTGTGATGGCAGATCAAGGGCTCTGCGACCTTCAGCCTGTGTGTGAAGGACATGCTGCCCCCGGACGTGGCCGACCACTTCAGAGGAGCAGTCAGCATGTGGGTGTCGGTGACCAGCGCCGACGGCAGCCGGCAGACCATGTTCGACGACTCCACACCTGTCCATCAGCAGCTCATTGACATCAAGTACTCCAAGGACACACGCAAGCAGTTCAAGCCTGGTCTGCCATACAAGGGGAAGGTGAGACCAGAAAGTGGGCTTGGTGGGGAAGTCCCCTGTTCAAATATGATCCTTTCAAGCCACTGCATTATGTGACATACAGTAGGGCCGGATTTAGCCAGCCCTACTACAGTAGGTTGGGCTGGAAGGTTGGCAGGTTGGGCACCTCCAAAATTTTCATATGCAGAAGTGGTTTTCAATCTTTTAGATAGCAGGGCCCACTGTTTATCCGGCATTTGAGCCACGGACCACCATTTGAGGACATTTCAGCCCCACAGACCCCCAAAACTAAAGATTTTATTTTGCTTTTGTCCACAATTCCAGGCTGGACTTGGGAAACAAAACACAAAACAAGCATACAGATTGTGTAGACTTGGGCTAATTCACATGATGAATATTTTAACTCTTGAGAGCGTAAACATGAAACCAAATGGACCTGCAAGGGTCCATTTGGTTTCATGTTTACGCTCTCAAAGAGTTACATCTCGTTAACCAACTTTCAACCACTGTTATTACCTTTTCATTGGGTGGGCAGGATGCACGTTTGGGTGGGCACTGTCCCTCCCTGCCCCCCTCTAGATCCAGCCCTGACATACAGTATACCCAGAATTAGTGATGCTAGGCTTCATGTGGTTATTAACGTACTCTTTATCCCTGGGTGTAGATCGAGGTGACCTACCCAGACGGGAGCCCAGCCGACGGAGTACATGTCCGCGTCAAGGCAGAGCTGACCCCAAAGGACAACGTCTACACCAGCGAGCTGATCTCCAAGGACGGTCAGGCCACCTTTGAGATCCCCTCCATCCCGACCGCTGCCCAGTACGTGTGGCTGGAGGTCAGTGGTGGCTCTGTGGGTTTGGGAGGGGCGGACATATGTTTCTAATTGCATCATGTGCATAATAATGTTTTTTACCCCTTTAGTCAATATCCTTTAGTCAATATCCTTTAGTCAATATTGGGGTACATGAAAAGTACAATTGCAATAAATACATCATGCCGGTCAAGCTGTGGGTCCAACTGACACTCTAGCCTTTATAGTCTAAGTTTCTGCTAATTTGGCTTTGCCTAACAAATATACAGTATCTTGTGTAAGGAAAAGTACCAGGAGCGGGGTTTGAACCCACGAGGACTATTGTCCATTGGATCTTAAGTCCCACGAGTGGTTCTTAAGTCCAACGCCTTAACCACTCGGCCATCCTCGGCCATAATAAGTAATACCTGTTTTAATAGTGGTCAGCAAACTCAGCATATGCATTGTACCATTAACTTGGAGAGAAGGCCAGGGCTCCAGACTAAGTATCACACGGTGCTACCTACGTTGGCTCCGATTGCCCAAAAAGCGTGATATACTGTAAATTGGAAGTATTATACAGTACTAATCTAGCCTGGTACCACACTGATTTGTCGTTGGCAACATAAACGTTCAATATACAACCCCAACTCCGTTGAAATTGGGACGTTGTGTAAAATGTAAATAAAAACAGAATGCATTGATTTGCAAATCGTTTTCAACCTCTATTCAGTTGAATACACCACAAAGACAATATATTTAATGTTCAAACTGATAAACTTTATTGTTTTTTGAAATTATACAATCTTTTGTAATTTGATCCCTGCAACACGTACCAAAAAAGTTGGGACGGGGGCAACAAAAGACTGGGAAAGGTCATGAATGCACAAATAACGCCTGTTTGGAACATTCCACAGGTAAACAGGTTAATCTTAAACAGTTTAATATCGTGATTGGGTATAACAGGACCATCCCAGTCGTTCACAATCAAAGATGGGGCGAGGTTCACCACTTTGTGAACAATTCTGTGAGAAAATCATCCAACGGTTTAAAGACAATGTTTCTCAACATTCAATTGCAAGCAATTTGGTGATTTCATCATCTACAGTCCATAATATAATCAAAACATTCAAAGAATCTGAAGAACTTGCTATACTAAAGCGACAAGGCTGAAAACCAACACAGAATACTTGTGACCTTTGATCCCTCAGGTGGCTCTGCATTAAAAACTGACGTCATTGTGTAAAGGATATTACTGTGAGGACTCAGGAACACTCAGAAAACCATTGTCAGTTTACATAATTTGTCGCTACACCTGCGATAAAACTGCGTTAAAAATGTACCATGCAAAGCAAAGCCATACATCAGAAAGGTTGGTTTGAAAAAACAACCAGAAAAACAACCAGAAATGCCTTCTCTGGGTACAATATCATTTGAAATGGTTAGACACAAAGTGGAAAAGTGTGCTGTGGTCTGATGAGTCCACATTTCTAATGATAGTGGACCCAGAGAAGGTATTTCTGGTTGTTTTTCTGGTTGTTTTTCAAACCAACCTTTCTGGTGTATGGCTTTGCTTTGCATGGTAGAGTTTTAACTTGCACTCGCAGGTGTAGCGACAAATTATGTAAACTGACAATGGTTTTCTGAGTGTTCCTGAGTCCTCACAGTAATATCCTTTACACAATGACGTCAGTTTTTAATGCAGAGCCACCTGAGGGATCAAAGGTCACAAGTATTCTGTGTTGGTTTTCAGCCTTGTCGCTTTAGTATAGCAAGTTCTTCAGATTCTTTGAATGTTTTGATTATATTATGGACTGTAGATGATGAAATCACCAAATTGCTTGCAATTGAATGTTGAGAAACATTGTTTTTAAACCGTTGGATGATTTTCTCACAGAATTGTTCACAAAGTGGTGAACCTCGCCCCATCTTTGATTGTGAACGACTGGGATGGTCCTGTTATACCCAATCACGATATTAAACTGTTTAAGATTAACCTGTTTACCTGTGGAATGTTCCAAACAGGCGTTATTTGTGCATTCATGACCTTTCCCAGTCTTTTGTTGCCCCGTCCCAACTTTTTTGGTACGTGTTGCAGGGATCAAATTACAAAAGATTGTATAATTTCAAAAAACAATAAAGTTTATCAGTTTGAACATTAAATATATTGTCTTTGTGGTGTATTCAACTGAATAGAGGTTGAAAACGATTTGCAAATCAATGCATTCTGTTTTTATTTACATTTTACACAACGTCCCAATTTCAACGGAGTTGGGGTTGTATGAACGTTAAAGTTACCACCTGTGGAAACTTTAATGTTCATATTGAACGTTTATGTTGCCAACGACAAATCAGTGTGGTACCAGGCTAGTACTAATCCTTACCCGATCTAATATATGAACACCAAATTATGTGTCACAGTGTGGATTGTGTGATGTATCGATCGCGTTATTGATTGGAAGGGAATTGTTAACGGATGTCGTCAAAGGCCTTTCCTTGCTCTCTAGAGATATACACAGACAGACAGATGGGCGGAGTGCAAAACATACGCATGCCTTCGGCCTGCAGCAGACAATTGTAATATGATGATGATGGTGACGATGGTGATGACCATGGCGTACTTAAAAGGGACACAGACAGACTTGCCCAAAGCCTTGTTCGAATCACTAAAATCGTTCATGCAGTGTCGCTTGTATCCCTGGAGAGACAGTCAGAGAGTGGCGGAAAGAAAGGCGGTTGGAAAGGAGCATGTGTCATGGGCTCACCAACACAATGGAAAAGCAATTAAAGATGGGATTCAACTAAAGAATGCATTTCAGGTTCTGCTTTCCATCCGATATGACTGACTGAATGTCAGGTTGACTCTATATCAATGCTCTGTTGTGTCTGTGCCCGGCTCTGCTGCAGACCAAGGTTACTTCTATTGATGGCCAGCCAGCTGGAGACCAGTACCTGCCCAGCTATCTGTCCATCAGCAGCTGGTATTCTCCCAGCAAATGTCACATCCAGATCCAGAGCCCCAGCTCACCGCTCAAGGTAAGTTCCACCACTGCCTAGGTCTGTTGGAGCTAGCAATTGTTATCATTATGTTTAATTTGTAATTGTTATTTATAACCTATTTGTTACATCTGCTATCTGCACATTGTGTTTCAAAAGCATAAAAGCTAAACAAAAACTAATGGTAAACTAAGGTAATTTTGATTCATACTCTCTGGCCGTGGATTGTCTCAGGATCCCACAGGAGAGGGGGGGGGGTCACTAATGTTGCTCAGGACAGGGAAGTTTGGAGCTCTTTGGTGTGGCTGATACCCCCGTGACCCGACAGTAGATAAGCGGTTAAAGATGGATGTACATGCAAAATCCCAATTATATGTACTACATCCTAATAATTAATTTAATTTAAACCTAAAACTAAAAATGCCATGTTTTACGTGTGTTGTGTTATAGTCAGGGCTTAAAGTTCTCAGTCCTGGCGATGGATTTCAGTCCTGAGGATTTCTTAGTGGTCTTTTGATGACATCCGTTCAAATGAGGGAAAAAAATCAGCCTTCACTTTTGGGGGCTTAAAGCCCTGTACAGTGTTGATTATGATTACTGGTATGATGCCTCTGCTTCAAACGTGGCCTCTCAGACATCTACATCAACATCAAGTTAAAATAAAATGTGTTGAGAATCACTGATCTATCATCCTACACATCATCGCAGCAAAAGCACCAAACATCTTAATTTGACGACGTTAAAGGGGAATTCCATCCATTTTCAATATTTTTCTGAGAGCGTGCAAATGTGAACCAAATGAACCCTAATGGAACCCTAAGGAAGCGTCTAAAGAAATCCATTAACATGGTGAAAATACATCTTCATGATGTCATCAAGATATTTCACCATGTTCGTGGTTTTCTTCAGACCTCCATTTCTTTGGAGAATGCAGAATGGGGGAACTTTTTTATCATGTCCACCCAGCACCTCTAGGGTATACTAATGACATATTAGAATGTTGAAAATGGGTGGATTTCTCCTTTAATTTGACGACTTTAATGACTTCTGATTTCTGACTTCTGCCATTCCTCCATGTTGCGTTGCATTGTGCAGGTGGGGCAGGAAGCAGAGGTCGCCCTGAAGTCCACCTGCCCCTGCAACTTCACCCTGCACTATGAGGTGGCGTCCAGGGGGAACATCGTCCTGTCTGGCCAGCAACACGCCAACGCCTCCACAGCATCGCAGCGAGGAAAGAGGGCAGCGGTCACCTTTGACAAGAATGTCCACACCACGACCCAGCCCCCCACTGCCTCGGGTGAGTAGAAGACTAGCCTGGCCTAACCCGAAATGATTTTGGCCTTGGGGGGGGCGGGATGCCGTGGGATCCACACAGCAGATCGAGCTGATCTGATTTGATCTCACTAACGTGTTGTCATCCCCGGCCCCTCCCGCGCCCGTCCACTGCTGTTCTACGTCACATCATTTAGAGCGACGCCCACCCCGGAAGGTTGACTCCCCCCTCAAGGCCACTGTATGTAACAAGTTAGTCCAGGCTTTCCGTTTTCACGCAACGCGAACGAAAACGAAAGCCTGGGTGAAAACGAAAGCCTGGGTAGTAGAAGACAAACTGCTCAGTGTCTTAGCAGTTGTTCCAGTATGATCTATGAGGGTACACTATACAGTAGATCAGGGCTTTTCTACCTTTTTTCAACCAGGGCCCACTATTTATTCTGCATTTTATCCACAGACCACCATTTGATGTTGAGGGTAGTCTTATGGACCCAAAACGAAGGATTTTCAAGTTTGTGTCCACAAATTACGAGAGATAATTGGCAAAACGTTTGTCAAAATAACAATTCTTCTAAATGTTCTAATTGTGTGCAATGTAGATTCTTGAAAATTAAGGAATTCAGATGTTTAAATATATAATTTAACTCTTGAGAATGTAAAATGAAACCAAATGGACCCGTAAGGGACGCTGCATTGAGTACCAATGTCATCTCGTCTCCATCACCTTGTCTCTGCTAGGTTCCGGAGGCTCCTCCTCTCAAGCTGAGATGGACACCTGTGTGTCGTACCTCCGCTTCCCTGTGCGTCACGTCATGGCGCCGCTCAGCCGTCTGCTGGTCTACTACGTGAGGGAGAGCGGCGAGGGCGTCACAGACAGCCTGCAGCTCCCCGTCCAGCCCAGCTTCGAGAACAAGGTATGCAGCGGTAAAACACTGGCAAGAAGACAGGCTCTAATAACGCCTAATCAGGTGTGGGGCTATGCATTGGCTGCATGGCAGCAAATCAGGTCTGCGGCCTTGTGGTAGACCGAAAGCCTATACCACCAGGCCTGGGCTTGGGCCTACCAAAAAATTACAATATGAGGGGGAATATGAGGGGGAAACCCAGAAAGAAACACAATAGCAGACAGACAGAATAGCAGACAGACAGAATAGCAGCAAACCAGCATAGTGCTGGTTTGCCAAGGAGATGTCGCTAATAGTACATCATTTTATGGGACATGGAATTGGGGCAATGGTTTTGTTGGTTTCTAGTCCACACACTTGTAGACTAGAAACTGACAAAACGTGGACAGAGGGAGAGAGGAAGTTTGCAGAAAAACGATGGATTTTAAAACTTAACACAACATTCCCACAGGGTTTAAACCAATATGAAAAATAATTAAGATTAGTAATCTCAGACATAAATAGACTCTTCTTCAACAAAGATGGCAAATGCAAACATTCCCAGTATTGTACTCATAAATAATGTTGTAAGATACAAAACACTGAAATCTGAAGACTGAAGAACACTGAAGTATACCACAAACCTAACCGCTACCCTCGACCGTTATGCAAAACGGTCCTCGACCGTTATGCAAAACAGTCACGACTGTTATGCAAAGCGGTTGTGACGGCCGTCTCATATTATGTGTAAGACAAATGTTCAATAAATGTGATAGGCACAGAGATGGGCAGACAGATACACTTGCAGGCAGCTATAAGCCTGTTTCAGAACCACATAGTGGTATTATGGACATTCTTCAAAATCTGATTCACGACGGAAGCAGTGCGGAAACGGTTCCACTCTAATACCCTTTAACTGTACAGGAATGTGTAAGGGATATCATGAACTGCCCCCAGCAGCATACAGGAAATCAATATAACATGTGCTTTACGGAGGATATGGGACCTTGTCGTGAGAACGCTACATTTAATGCATTCATGTTGGAGACACATGTCCATCCATAGAGCTCGCTGTATCTGTAAACAAACAGCTGTGTTGGCCTGGGAGAGCTCCCCAGTTCCTGTCTGCATTAGGCATAGTTAACTCCCTGAAGTATTTACGGCTCCCTAGTATGCTATTATGACTGTGTATGTGTGTGGGTCTGTGTGTTGCTCTGCGCGTGCGCATGCATGAGTGCATGTGTTCGTGCATTACACGCTATTTTATCAGAGTGTACAAATCTAACCAAGTGGACCCTTCAGTTAAGAGCTAATGAAGCAGAGGTTGTGCGGGGAGATGAGCAGGTCGCGACAGGAGAGGATGACAGTAGTGAAAGGAGCCCAATGGGACCCAGTAATGGAGCTAATTTGTGGCCTTGCGCTGCGTTGTTGAAAACTGTTTCTGAAGTGAGAAAGTTTATGGCCAACTCACCCACCCTCTTCCATCTCCCCGGGTTCTCTTTCAAAGACCTGCAATTTTCTACCCTGTTTTCTGTTGGCCTCATATGTGATACCTTTGACTCCAACTCATCATCGGAATGGAATGATTGATCTTTATACGTCTTTATACAGTATATGTGGGTGTGCAACTGTGCATGTGTGTGACTGTGTGTGCGTGCGTGCGTGCGTGCGTGTGGCTGTATATGTGTGCATGCATACACACATGTGCATCGTCTGTCTGTCTGTCCGTCATAGATGGACGGACAGGCCCAGAAGTACCTCCACAATTCTTACCTCAGTGTGTGACGGATGGAGGTCAAAGGTGCTGTGATCACATCTGGAGCCATATGTCATAGAATTCACCTACAAATAAATACATTATATAGAGAGAAGAGGTTTCTGCACAACAGCAACGATATACAGTAGTACAGCTTATGATAATAACTGTGTTGTGTATATATTGTATTGTTTGATCCCCACCAGGTTTCTGTGTCTGTGTCTACCAATGAGTCCATGCCAGGAGACCCAGTGAGCCTTCGCCTCCGAGCAGAGAAGGGTTCCTGTGTCTGTGTGGCCACAGTGGACAAGAGTCTCTACCTCCTAAAACCTGACTTCCAGCTTAGTCCAGACAAGGTCAGTTCTTATTGCTGATTTCAGCTTCAACTGCAATACTTCTTAAATGGAACCATGAACTCTGGATATGTCCAGCAATTAGGCTTTTCACAATTCTTTCGCTGTTGTGTTATATTGAAATTGCATGGTGCAACGTCATTCTCAGATCATTATGCATACAAGTGTGTGTGTGTGTGTGTGTGTGTGTGTGTGTGTGTGTGTGTGTGTGTGTGTGTGCGCGCGCGCGTGCGCATGTATCTGCGTGTGTGTTGGGCAGGTGTTCAAAGAGCTTGCAGACTTTGATGTGTCGGATGCGTTTGGCGTTCCCAAAGACGACGGACACTTCTGGTGGCCTGGGCTGTCGTCCAGGCGGCGGAGGCGCTCGTCCGTGTTCCCCTGGCACTGGGACATCACTAAAGACGCACGCTTTGCATTCACGGTGAGAGACAAATGTCTTCTGAACGTCTGAGTATAATAATCACACACATTGTGAAGTGAGCGGTGCCTACCAGGTGTTGAAGTATAGATGTTGCAGGTGTAGCAGTGGAGCCCAATGCAGTCCAATTTAGGAGCAGTAAATGATGAATTGGCATTCATGAAATTGCCTAAAATGTGTGTGTGTGTGTGTGCGCTCTATAGGAAACGGGCCTGGTGGTGATGACAGACATGGTGAGTCTGAACCACCGACAGAGTGGAGGGATGTACACAGACGAGGCCGTCCCTGCCTTCCAGCCGCACACCTCCACCTTGGTGGCTGCCATGCACCATCGCCTGTTGCCCAGGTACCCTGTGTGCTTACATAGAACCCCCCTGTCCTGTTGCCCAGGTACCCTGTGTTTTTACATAGAGCCCCTGTCCTGTTGCCCAGGTACCCTGTGTTTACATAGAGCCCCTGTCCTGTTGCCCAGGTACCCTGTGTTTACATAGAGCCCCTGTTCTGTCGCCCAGGTACCCTGTGTTTACATAGAGCCCCTGTTCTGTCGCCCAGGTACCCTGTGTTTACATAGAGCCCCTGACCTGTTGCCCAGGTACCCTGTGTTTACATAGAGCCCCTGTTCTGTCGCCCAGGTACCCTGTGTTTACATAGAGCCCCTGTCCTGTTGCCCAGGTACCCTGTGTTTACATAGAGCCCCTGACCTGTTGCCCAGGTACCCTGTGTTTACATAGAGCCCCCGTCTTGTGCCCGGATTCCCTGCTTACCCTGTCTAATTACCTAAAATTGGGTATTCACACATGAAAAAACACCATAACTACACTCATGACGAGTGCCAACTTGTGCATTGCACACAAGTAGGTTATGGACTGTTTGTGTGCGAACAGAGGGAGTGTGCAGAGGGCAGGTTCCCCAACACCTCCAGGAGATAATACTCATGACAATACTTATAAATCCATCACCATTATTACATCATCACCTAAACCAGCCAATCAAGGTTAAAAAAAAAAAAAGAAACAGTCCACCGACCGTCCACAAAGTGAAAAACAGTACTTGCGCTCGCAAGTAAAAAGTTTAAATATGGCAATTGCAAGATCTTTGCCTGACAGTGGCGATATGCCCGGATGGAATGTTGTGGAATGTTGGAATTTGATTTGAATTTGCCAGATGTTTTATGCTATGTTATTCATGTCAAGTCAAAGCTTTTGGACCTCGCAGGTGTGTCAACAGCAGCTAAATTACAAATAATAAATAATGCATGATGAAATCACCCTGATCAATATTTGTTTTTACAGAGGTTAAATCAGGTCTGCAAACCACGAAGTGGAAAAAGGCAGAGAGAAAACAAGACAAAAAGAATTAGGGCTCTGGGGGTTGCTAGTAGTTTGGGCCTTTGTTCCTTCATGCCACAAATAGCTATCATTCTAGGGATGAACATTAAGCACATGGTGCGACTTAGAGGATGTCGGTGTGGATTACGGAATAATACATTTTCCAATTATGGTGTTCTCTTCATTGTGAGCCCAGCTCACAGCTGATGGCCTTTTATTGATGTCAGCTTGTGTTTCTTGGGTTGCAGGGCAGAGAAGCGCAGGCGGACTTTCTTCCCTGAGACGTGGATATGGCACTGCGTCAACGTCAGGTATGTGAGTCTTCTTTGTGCGTGTGTTGCACACACACGCGCACGTGTGATGGTTGTGTTTGCATGTGAATTTCTGAAATGAATGAATGCGTGCATGCCTCTACTTGCAGCGCATTCTCGCGTTTGTGTTTACGTCAAATGTACTTGTTATGTGAGCTACAGATGTTCACTATCATGGTCCTGGTTTAACCAATTAAACTCTCTATTAGTCGACCCCCTTTTATCCCAAATCATTTTCCCGAAAATTTGAACAATGCGTTGCAGTGCCACACATTGCCAGAACAGGGACAGTGGGGTTCAAGATGATTAAAGGACAGTTCACCCTCCACAAATTTCAGACAAAATTTCAATCAGTTCTACTCATGAAGCATTGAATCAAGATTTTTATCAAGATTTTATTGAGATGCCTGCCCCACCCAGACATTCAGTGTCCAGACTTTCTATAGCCATATATGGAGTTCTTTGTCAGGCTTACCTGCAGAATGATGTGGGAGAAGGTCAGTTGTAATGCTCCATATTATGGAACCTGGGCAAGTGCCATGCCCAGACCTGGGCAGAGGTCTTTTTAGGGAATTCTGGACAACCATAGCTCTGACCAGACTCTAAACTGGCCACTGCACTCCCTGTGGTGGTGTTGAGGGGTTAAGGATTACCAGACTGTTTATTTTTGTTGTTGTTGCTTTGTTTGTTTGTTTGCTTTTTGCCTGGCACCCCATGTGTTCATTTAACACATGAAGCATATTTTTTCATCTTGCTTTTTTATCTGTTTTTATATCTTAAGCATATACTATGAAATATGAATTGGAGGTTGGTTTGATTGAAAGTTCAATCAAACCAACCTCATCAAACCAAACCAAACAGCTTGCCATAATATGAGAAAGTCGGGAGGGGAGAGGGGGAAAGAGAGCAAAGGGGAGAGATTCAAAGACAACGAGATGAAAGCAGTGGTGGGAAGGAAAGTGTGGAGCCGGGTTTGGGAGAGGAGCTCCAGCAGGAAGCACGGAGGTGTGAGTGAGCGCTATGTGTTAAAGTGGCATATTCCGTTCCAGCGGCGTCCAACATTCCCTCCCAACGGGTGTGAATGTGCCTCATTTAAACTGGCCTATCTTGGAAGAGTCTCACTTTCTCAACAGCTCCCTCCATTCACTTTCAGCCAATATAAATGAAATGCCCATAGATTTCCATAATGCTTGATACCTTTGGACAACACTTTTGCACAGCCTAATTTCCGAAGCAGTCCAAAGGCTTTGATTTTACTTATTGAATGTGCATTTTTTGGGGGGTGGGGATTTCGATCAAAAAGGCAAGGGTGTGCATGCAATTTTTCACCTTTTTATTATGCTCTGTGAAAGTCTGCCAAGTCCAACATGAAATATATGTTGCCAGTGATGATCTCAACTTGCTTCATTCACGGAGACAGATTGGGTCAACACCTGCCTGTTCTTCACACCTATCCATTATACAGTGTTTATAATGGTTATATTGGCACAGGTGTTGGTGTTGACACAGGTGTTTCCTATATAAAATTTCAACTGGAACTGTTTTGTCAATCTGCTCTCTAAGTTGTCTTTCCTATTGCTAGTGCGAATAGAAGCATGGAGTCTTGCGTCTCTCCATATATCATCATAACTTAGACATTTATCTCTGCGTGTTGATTTTGACAGCACATTTCGATTTAGTTTTAGTATCGTGAATAAAATTTCATTCCGTCTTAGCAATAACGTCTTTTCGGCAGGCCTGCCCTTGCCTCGTAATGCCTGATTTTACACTTGGCTGCGTGCTGAAAATAAACAATCTACAAGCTCTCTTTTTAGACCGCAATTTTTGAGCGCAACCAAACCACCAGTCCCTCCCTAACATTTTAGTCTAGTTTTTATCTGTTGATTAAATTGTCCATATAGTATTTGTTTTAGTGGCTGTGGCTTTTGTCAGTGAAACAAGGGAGCAGAGGGAACATTTTTTTTGTCATATAGTTTTTGTATATCTCTGGCAGTGCCGAGACGGGCGAGGCGGAGCTGCGTCTGGACGTGCCGGACTCCATCACCACCTGGGTGACGGAGGCCGTGGCTCTGTCGGAGGAGGCGGGGCTGGGCCTGGCCAGGAGGGTGGAGCATCGCGCCTTCAAGGCCTTCTTCGTGGACTTCACGTTGCCTTACAGCGTGATCCGAGGGGAGCAGACCAAGGTCCCTCTCACCGTCTACAACTACCTGAGCACCTGTGCTGAGGTGAGTGAGGACACTATTTCCATACTGAAGACCTTTTCATAGTCCAGTTTTCGGTGAAGCGGTGACTACCGAAAACTACAGCGTGTGGCCACGCCGTTGCTCAGGTAACACTATTTTTACTAACCACAATTCTGGTGATCACATCTTCGAAATGCTACAGTAAATGCTGCATTTGTGTAGCACCTTCATCCAAGGCACTTTACATATTATACTAAGCCTCTGTCTACCACCAGTGGTGAAAAATAGGGTACTAAATTGTTTTACTTACGTAAAAGTATCAATACCTAGGGGAAAAAACACTCCATTACAAGTAAAAGTACAGAATTCCAAATGAAGTTGAGTACAAAAGTTTTGGTATCAACGTTGGTATCAATGTTTTAGAGAGGTACAAGTGCAACATACTTTTGAACGGGGAAACCATGAGGTCACTCAAGAGAGCGTGTTTCTTTGCTTAGTTCAAGACCTTTTAGTTGTGCTCTGGCCCTAAGTGGGTCTGTCCTACGCTTCACATCCATGACATCATGGGCTTGAACAGATGAGCCCTCGGCTGTTAAATGGGCTGTGCGTGCGCTGCCCCAAATGTCATGCTAGGTGATTATGCGGGCCAGCGTAGCCCGCCCTTTGATGTCCACCCCGGCAACATGTGATTCCTATATTTTCCGCTAAGTTATTTACGACTTTTGGCACGTGGATAAAGAACAGCGGAGAGAGATCCGACTGCGTTTACTGAGCCGCTCTGTGAACACGGGATGATGAGCGGAACCTAATCCTTCAGGGAGCTCCAGAAACATGAGTCAGTTGGCATGGAAAATTCACAATGTGATTTAGAAATTACCCCCAAATGCTTGTAAGATCTTTGACGAGGTCACGCTATATGAGGCAGAGGAGTGCCCGGGCAGTTATGACGCCACCAGAGCCTCTCAGAGAATGTCCTTTCTGCTGGCGGTGGTATAGTTTCTCTCCTCTCTTTCCCACTTTTTGTCCTGTATGTGGGCTGCACATCATCTCTTTTTCTTCTTTGTCTCTTCTCCTCTCCCCTTCTCTATTATAGGTCCATGTTAAAGTCACTGTTCCCAAAGGGATCAAGTTTATTGGCCATCCTGGGAAGCACCATCTGACCAGGAAGAAGTGTGTGGCTCCTGGTGAAGCCACGCCCACCTCCATAGTGCTGTCCTTCACAGAACTGGGCGCCGCCAACATCACAGGTACCAGCATGGCAAACCTACAGAGGCCGAGAGGACACTTTTTGAGTGAACTCAGTGATTTTAAAGAATGAAGTTGATCACGGATTTGATCTATCTTTTAGCATAATATTCTCAAGTGTGGACCCAGAAGAATAACACAACGTTGTTTGAATTCTTTAAGTGGCCATTTCAATACAGTGCCTTTCAATACACTTGCCTTCCAGCAGGTGTGCCGTCCACTGTGGGCAAACCTTTGGCTCAGGAGTGCTGCTCTGGCCAAGGAGCCGAGCTGTGTGTGACCTGCTCTCCCACCCTGAGTTGCACACAGTCCCCTCCACAGTGCGTTTGAGAACAAAACAGGGCCAGCAGCGGGGGAGCATTCAGAGCCTTGCTGTGACACTCAGTGGCATGTTGATGAGTTTGCGGGTCACTGGCGGTCAATGGGCCCCCTGCGGTCCCCTGGCCCCTGGTCTTTCCCTCTCACTACACACACACAAAGAGACGCCACTGGCACAGCGCCACGCTCTCCAAAGTGCAAGGGAACGTGGAGTCCTCTTAAGGCGTGTTTGTGTTGTGTAATGTGTACGTTGATGACAGAAGTACAGCACGCCGTGTCCGTCATAATCATGCTGTGTGGTTATGATTGCTTCAGCTCTGCAAGCAGTCACAATGTTGTATTGAAATACCGTGATTCTTTGTGTAGCTGTAATGCATTATGCTCATAATGTCAACATTTATTTTGACGCAAATAAATATAATCGAAATGTATTTTTGGCATTCAGCTAGTGGAACATACTGTGTGGCCATTATTGCAAAATCAATTATCTAGACAATTGGTCAAAACAGCAATGTCCAACAAAACAAGTAACAAACCATGTCCCCTGGGTGGCTGTGTGCCGTGTGGTTCAGAAAAGCAGTAGGAGTAGTAGGTGCGTATGACAAGAAAAGCCATTTTATCCGCTTTATCTTCTTTTGCTTCAACAGCTCGTGCCATTGCCTACAGTGAACCGAGCTGCTGTTCAGACGGGTTCCAGACTGGCAAAACAAGCAACGACTTGGACGACAGAAGGACCCCCACCGGTCTGGACTACGTCCGCAGGAGTGTGCTGGTGGAGGTGAGGAAAGCCTGGAGAACACTCACATAGGTTTTGATTGAAGTTATGTTCTATTAAAGGCAGTCTACATAGTTATTCAGAAAACACAGCAAAGGAACACAGATAACACTCACTTCAAGAAGTCACTTATAACATAATGACGCTATTGGATTTTAGTTGAGTTTAATCAATCATTTCTTTCTTTCTTACCCTCTCTCTTCGTCACTATTATGTTTTTGTCTATTTCTGTCTGTCTGTATGTTACATCCCCCCCCCCCACCCCCTCTCTGTCTCTGTCTTTCTTTCTCTCTCTCGTGCACTCTCTGTGTCTGTCTGTTTGTCTCTCTATGGCTGCAGCCAGAAGGCCTACCCAGGGAATACACCTATAGTGTTTTCTTCTGTCCTAATGGTCAGTATAGTGTCTTTTGATTCTTACTGTTGTTATTTAGCATTGTTGTGTTTTTTGTCAGGTCAAACCTAACATACAACAGGCCGTTTTTTATTAGTAACCATCATTGACTGCCGCCTAAGCCAATGGGAGTCTGCACCCCTAACTGTAGCCAATCACAGCACAGCCCCGCACCATGGAAGTCTGGCAAGCCACTCTAAAGGGCCTTTCACACGGGGGTCTATAAAACCTCTCGTTCATTTTCAAAGAGACCTGCGTTTTGTGCTGTGTTGTTAGTTGCGGATGAGCCGAGCACATGCCTGCGTCTGATTTTGGACCTTGATTATGTCTGTCAGCACTGAATGTCACGGTGGAATCTACGCGATAATGCGTGCGTTTATCGTTCCCCATGTGAAAGGTCCTTAAGACTGCAGTTCAAACCTGCAAAACAAAGGGTTTCGAGAAACTGGGGGTCTCTGGCACAAACAGTGTTGGGTAGTAAGTAATTAAATGTTACATATTACTATGAGATTATTACTTTTTCCAGCTAAAGTAAAGATATTACTCTGCCAAAATGTGTAATAAGTAATATGTTACTCTGCCAAAACATGCCTAGTTGCTTATTTTGAGCATGTTGTTACATGTGAAACTAGAACAGGATTACAAGCTATCAACAGATAGATAACAACAGATAACAACAGAGATGCACAGTAGTTTGTAGATCCTAATCCACCGCAGTATTCTGCACACATGACCTACACTACAAATTATCATAGTTATCGCAAGTTGTTACTAAACAGATTGTATTGTATTGTACATTTCTATTCCTATGCAGGTGGGAGGGGGGTTTGGGAGAGTAATATTGTAATTTGTAATGTATTATTCTTTGATTCCAGTAATAAGTAAATTAATATTATTACTTTTGTGGTCTTAAGTAAAGTAAAGATATTACTCTCCTAAGTAATATTGCCCAACACTGGGCACAAAATAATTTTGGATGAGAGTCCTAGATGTTGTGTGATGAAAGTTTGAGAACCACTTCATTTTCTATTTAAGGGGTTTTCAACAGGTGGTCCGGGGACCACCAGTGGTCCCTGAGAGGGTTCCAGGTGGTCCCCAGCTAAGTTGGTTAACCAGATGTAACTCTTGAGAACGTAAAAATGAAACCAAATGGACCCTGGCGGGTCCACAACTAGAAGATGGACAAAAGCAAAAGAAATCTTTAGTTTTGGGGTCTGTGGGGCTAAAATGTCCTCAAGTGGTGGTCCGTGGCTCAAATTCTGAAAAAATGGTGGTCCCTGGCATCAAAAAGGTTGAAAACCCCTGTTCTATTTGCATTGTCAGAGAGGATCCACATCTCTACTCCCAACAAGTATGAGTACCAGTATGTAAAGAAGCCAGGCAGGATGAGCCACTTCCAGGTGGCAGTGAAGACCCACAACGATGCCCACATCGCCCTTTCTGCAAGGTTTTCATTGTTTTTTTTTTTTCTTTATGGTTTATGTTTGAGTCATTTTCATAACCTTTAGATCAGATATTTTAGCTATTTTAAAGATGTGTTCTAAAACCCGAAACTCTCTTTTTATTTTAGCTGGTTGTAGGCTATTTTTGTTTTCATAAACACACACACACTGCATTTTCACAAAGGTTTTTGTAAAGCCTAGTGGAATTAGCCGCTCCAACATTTGACTGTGCGTGTTTGGATTATGAAATCCAAGACACCACTCACCTCACACTGGGTGTGATTTGTGTGTGTGTGTGTGTGTGTGTGTGTGTGTGTGTGTGTGTGTGTGTGTGTGTGTGTGTGTGTGTGTGTGTGTGTGTGTGTGTGTGTGTGTGTGTGTGTGTGTGTGTGTGTGTGTGTGTGTGTGTGTGTGTGTGTGTGTGTGTGTGTGTGTGTGTGTGTGTGTGTGTGTGTGTGCGCGCGCGCACGCGCACGCGTAAACACAAACATTGCATAACACAAACAACAACAGGACACAGATTGTTATTGGCTGAAATGAGTAGCCTGGAATCCAGCCTCTGTTGCTACATTGAAGTTCAACTTTGCAACTCCATCTGGCAAGGAATCTCTAGGAGTGGGCGTGGCTTATGGAGTTCGGAATCCTACCAAGGCTTCTGATTGTTCTCTGCCTCTGGTTTGTTTGGAAAAAAAATACGCTTGTTAAAGTTCATTGGAGCAACATCCAATCAGAAACAACGGCACTACACAACAGGTGACGAAATTTGAGTCGAGCGGGCACTGGCCAGACTCAGTTACCAGTGACACTCAGTAGTTGAATGTTGCAATGGAGGCAATGGAGTCTGGATTCCAGGATACAAAATGAGATGATATATGACTGGGTGTGATTTCTTATTTTTATTCTCTTGGCCAGTCCCCATGACAGTGCTGAGCTGCTGGAGATTGTGCTGGGCGGCAGGCAGAACACCCGCTCCTGGATCTCTGTGGGGAAGATGGGTGATCCCCTGGTGAGCGCCGCGACGCCGGGCCTCCTGTCCTGGGACGAGTTCCGCAGCTTCTGGATCAGCTGGAAAGGGGGCGTGGTCCAGGTAGAAATCACCCTCAATGAATAGGTTGTGTAGTTATACTGTAACACTCAGTCTAGGACAGCTGCTGGATAAACAGCTATTTTATAAATATATGATAAAGAGGCAGGAATGTGTGAAAGGTGAAATATCCACACACTGACTTATCGCTCCCCAATAAATTCACATTTCAACCTAGGTTTTCATCAGGCAATTTCCCCCGGGCATTAAATCATTTTAGATTTTAGCCTTGGCTATAAAAATATAAAATATAATATATAAAATAAAAATATAGCACATCTACAATCTCATAACGCGACACTTGACACATGCCATACCGTGAAAACGTAGAACATTTTTTAATCACAAAAATGTGCAGAATCACAAAAAAACTGTAGACGGTATTTGTAGAATTCATCAGAGAATGCACAAATGGACGCGTCGTGATCCACACCTGGAGTCACGGTGGACGAGGGAAGTGTGGAGCCACGGGGTCGAAAAACGAACGGCCAGCCTGTGGATGAATGGACGGAAGGTCCGGCATTAGGGAGGGTGTTTGGCTTAGCGGCTGGATGTTCATTCACTCTTTAGGAGGGGAAAGTGAGAGAGACTGGGCAGGCCACAGGGTCTGTGTGTTAAGAGGACTGGCGCCACTTTTACTGGCGTGCCTGCCTGTGAGGTCACGCTTAACGGGGCTGATGTCAGCGAGGACACTTACTGATCCGTGGCCTGGTGTTCGCATGGCGCTTGCTGGCGGCCACTCTGGCCCCAGCATTAGCCTCGCACCATTCACCAAAGGGACTAATTAAAAGCCCGCTCTTGAGCACCGTATATTACGGCCCAATAGGATTCATTTATTTTCTTAGGGGACTGATTGCGTTTTCTTTTCTTGGGGGCTGGACAGGGCCACGAGGCTGGGCCGTGACATGCTCTTTGGTTTAACGTGATTACCAAATGAAACCCCAAATACACAAGAGGAAATGGGCTCTGAATGGACCTGTGTCTACTGTGCATGTGTGTGCGCGAGTGAATCAGAGTAGCATCGCCAACACTTGGCAGATAGACATTATTAGTGCCTCATGCGGTATGGGGCAATCCAAAAAAACGCCACCAGTTGCTCTTTAACCACACAAACCAGAGCATCCATATTTTAGGGTAAACATTTGCCCAAAATAGCAGATCTACTAAGCTCACAACGTGCAGAGATCCACAGCCTGTGCCTAAGGTTATACATCAGCTATTTTTTGCAAATATATATTGGTGTATAGGGAAAAAAGCAGACCAGAAGAGTCAAAGTAATTTAATAGGTATATAGTGGGGGTGCCCACTGGCCGAGTGGTCCAGACTGTGACACATGCCACATAACAGGCTCCGGCCTGTAGTGTGTCGGGTGTTCGAGTCCCATTCATGATGACCTTTGCTGCATGTCTCTCCTTTCCACTTCCCTGTCTGTCTTCACTAATTACTATCAATAGAAGCCGATAAATACATATTTTTTAAATTATTTTTTAGAGGTATAGAGGTTTAAAATGATTAAGCAGGCCCAGAGCTTTGCGTTTTATTGTTGGCTTCCACAGTCACCTCCTAAAGCATGAAGAGACATCAAACAAGGAGAGGACACTGTATCCGTTTGGACATTTAAGTCCTGTTTATCTTAAAGGTACTAGCAAGAGTCAAATGTCTGAGCCGTTCCAGTGTCCTCTCCTTCTTCACTGCTGTAATATTCCGTTTTTGTCTGTGGTTGCACCGGACCTGCCAGGTTTGGGTATTCCTCTTCTTTGCATGTTGAGGCGTAAATGTATGATCAGAGGGAATCTAGCAGGACACCTCAATTCTGGAACAGAAAGTCTGGTGTATCACAAAAACAGCATTGCACACAAGTCTTCTTCCCTTTCTAGTATATTAAAATAATTTCTCTTTAACCTTCTGCGTGCCTTTATTTTTGCTCTAGGTTGGTCATGGTGTGCAGCCATCCAATGAGTCCCTGATCCTCCAGTGGGCAGGCCCGCTCCCTGGCCAGGTTGGACTCTTTGTGCTATTTGTTTACTGTTGTCCTTCATTTTCTCAAAAAGACCCATCCATCAGTAATGCTACGCCATTCTTTCATCTTGTTCAGGTGCGCCACATAGGCTTCTCGACTGGCTGGGGTTCAGTCGGAGAGTTTAAGATCTGGAGGAAGGAGGACTCTGATGAGAACCACAACGAGGCATTCACCTTGGGGGTCCCTCACAACGTGGTGCCAGGATCAGAGAGGGCCACTGCATCCATGATCGGTACAATAGTGTTTGTGAATGACTATACAGAAGAGTTCATAGTTATGCTGTTGTTTTTATTTTTTGTTTTACTGTTTAAAGACGCATACATTTTACATTTTTCAAGATTTTTGGTGTTTTTGAGACACATATATGAAAAATAATTATCATAGTGGTTGTTTAGACTACAGAGAATATAAAGACGTATTAAAAGGCAACATTTTTAGGATATATTAAAGCATTCATATGATACCTTTTGATTAAATTCACAATGGAGCCCCTATAAAGGTGTTTTTTAATTGTGTTCATGTGTGCATGCATGCTTGTGTGAATGCATGCGTATGTGTGCGTGCATTTCTATGCCTGTGTGACGTGCGTTTACATTCCTAACAACAGGCGATGTGATGGGGCCAACCCTCAACAACCTAGACAAGCTACTCAGGCTGCCGTTCGGCTGTGGGGAGCAGAACATGATCCACTTTGCCCCCAACGTCTTTGTCCTGAAGTACCTGCAGAAGACCAGACAGCTGAGCCCAGAGGTGGAGAACGAGGCTACCGACTACCTGCTGCAAGGTACCTTCTTGTCAATCCAAGAAACTGAATTGGAGCTTCATCCAAGGTGTTTTACAGAGAATTCACACACCGGAGAAAGCCATGCAACACTAACTCACGGGGAGCCGGGTTTTGAACTGGGAACCTTGTAGTTACCACCCAGCAACTGCCACCACCAAGTGGTCTTGATTACATTCATGACGTATTTCCTGTTCTAAATATCAGTAAGGAACATAGCAGAAGTAACAAGGAGACCTCTTATGTGTCAGGACTTTCCAAAGTTCAAAGCTACCATCTGCACCAGGAAGGATGTGGTACTTACTTTCATTTCGGGCAGTGAGAACATTCTCTAATTGCTGGCATGTGATACACCTTTACTGGAAAATGATGGATTCAAGTTTACCTTGGATTTTGGACTTTGTTTGTAGAATTGTAGATTTCTTGACAGAGAAGCTTGTGGCTTGGCTGGGTTGGACTGTTTTTGAATCACAACTTGGAACACATCCCTGGACACTGCTACTGGGATCCCCGCCCAACCCACTCTCACTGCTTTCTGAGCTCTGACTTACCCAGCCTGGGTCTCACCCCTTAGCCTGTGTTTTCCCATGCCCAGGTCAAGCATGTCTGCTTGAACGACCATGCAGCGCCACTCAAATTGTCACTACCCTTTCCCTGTACACTATGCCTTTAGAGTTCCACTCAAACTTTATTTGATCTTTATTACTAATTGCATCTCTGTCGGGAGACAATTGACATTTATAAAAAAGTGTAGGTACTTGCATTTCTGCATTTCATTTTACCTCTTCCAAGGTCTGGCTTAGTAAAGGTAATGGGAAATCTGTGCCTACACACAATAAAAGAAAGGTTAAACCAACCTACAATATGAACGTTAGACAGTGTTAATATACAATATCATTCGCCCACCAGCAGTGGTTGGAGATGATCTTCCAACTCTTCCATTGAGGAATCTGGACCCAGGTGCTGGGTAGAACACCTTCTGGTTGACCAATAGCCCTATATCCGACTCTTCTCTGGCTATTTGCACAATGTCTGATATTGCTGGTTCTGGAGAATCTACTGAGAACAAAACATGTGAAGATGATCCATCAGTGATGCAAGATTACTGGTAGGCTCAGAGGCAAAGAGACCGGATGCAAAACCTGGTGATGTTGTCATAACAGGTATTTAAGGATACAGGCAGAACTGGTGTTTCATAATCTGTGGTCATGGCAGCTTGAGGTTTCACTAATGGATGAATGACAGGATTCACTAATGGATGATAGCAGGATTCACTCATCCTGTGTCTTGGAAGGCAAAGAAAGTCTGGAACAATGCTATTCTATGAACTTACTGTACTTACAAACCAAAAGCCTAGAATTGAGTCAATATGCTCTGCATCTCTCGTCTCTTTCCCAACTTTTGCTCAGGATATCAGAGACAGCTGACCTACAAAAGGCAGGACGGGTCCTACAGTGCCTTCGGAGAGAGGGATTCCTCAGGCAGCATGTGGTAAGTGTGGTAATATACTGTATGTACTGTATGTCTCCATTAAGACATACCAGTTTTATGAAAAAACTGTTTTTATGCCAGTGGTTTTCAAATCCTTTCATGTGGAGCCTCACAATTTTATATAACTTCCCGCCATCCCAATCTCAAACTTTGTTGTTCCAGTGAACCCCCATCAGAAAATGTTTGAGTTAAAAACGTTCGCTGTGAGAGAATATAAGCTAAGGTGGCACAGATGCCTTCCAGGTCTCAATGGGTCACAATCCGAGACCGATTGTACAAATGCCCTCAATACAGTTCTTTCAGGATGTTTTCAAAGATGTTCAAAATAACAGATGTAAACATGCTCTACATGTCTTGATTTTACTCTGCCTGTGCGGCACCGTACCTGATCAATGCGCAGAACTTACAGTTCAAGTGCAAATACTTTTCAGCAGAATACATTGTCACTGTGATCGGTGGAGTGGAGTCTTCAGTTTGGCATTGCTAGCTAATACAATAACATTTTTATCAGCATCACTGTGCTCAAATTAATACATTCCTGTTGCTGAGTTTAAAATCAGGTAGTTTTTCCTCTGTGGGTGTTTATTTTATGTTTACTATCCCTGGGGCCAGCAGGCAGCCATAACTATCTCATAATGTTTAGAAAAGTGAAATGAGACTCTCAATGAGGGGCCCCAGTGTTCCATGCCTCGCACATTCAGGCTCGATCGCAGCATGCATACCTCTGGTTGATTTATTAGCCGAGGTGGGTATTATGATATTTAATAGAGCTGATACTGTGAAACAGCAGGTTACATAAACCGCAGAGAATCATAAAGCAACAGCATAATTGGATCCCTGAGGTAGGCTAGGCTCTGCCGATTTATTTGCAGTTAAAGGGGGTTCATAGTCACGGTGCTGAATGTACCCCATGCTGCTTTGGCCCCATGAACCGGGACTTACTGCTACCAAGGTAGACTGCGTTTTAGGAGTCTGGAGCCACTTCCTTTGCGAAACAACTCCCGTTAGCTATTTCGACATGGGCCCAGAAAGTAGAAGTATGTATCTCATCTAAACCGACTGCCTGTCCGGGAGTAACTGGGAAACTAGTCCATGGAAACCATGTGCTCTCACACACGGATGGTTATGAGAGGATATGAGGAATTGAGGATGTGAGGTTGGGTTTTCCCTGTAAGCCTGAGGCAACAGGTTTGGAGTTTGTGGGCGCAACTCAACACAACAACACAGATGTCTGAACCTTTGGTAAACCCGGGACAAACACTTTATGATTCCATCCAGCTCGCGGCTTTTGTTTTTCGGGTTCCAGAGTTCACCGCGGGAGCAACACATTTATTGCCAGCTTAAAAGTACTCTTAATGCAGTGTTGATGTATCCCAGCTTGTAAAAATGTATCTGAGCGGAAATTGTCTAATGAAAAGATTGAGCTTAACAGGCAGTAATGTTTTGGTCCACAGTGCTGGATTCCTCTAACACCGTACCACTGCTGTTCCCGCAACTCAATTAGGCATACACAGATGAGGCTGGACCAATGAGGTTACTCCGTTCTGGGACTTGTACTTAAGCTCCGTAATAAGCATTTCCTATGTTCTAACTTAGTTATATTTAATAATATACTTAATTATTACCTGCTACACCACAGCGATTGAGAATTGCACCCACTGTCTGACATTAGCGTTGCCTGATATCAGGCTGCTGAGCAAGGCATTGCTGGTCGTCAAGCCACTGAAACAAACAAACAAACAACAAACTCATGCTTTTCTCAATAGTTTGATGACAAGGAGGATGGGAAAGTGTTGCTTAGTGGTGTTGCTCTTGACACAGTGATAGGACGCCATACCCTTCCATAGGCATTGTGAGAGGTTGAACAGTTTGTGAATTGGGTTAGAACTTGAATCTCTCCCCTCACCACACGCCATTTGAGATCCTCTTGGATGTGTACTCTGAGGAACTTGAACTAGCTGACCCTTTCTACTGAGGTTGGGCAAATGATACCTCCGCGGCCTCCTGATGCGCCCGATAAGCTCCTCGGTTTTGTCGGCATTGAGGGAGAGGTTGCTGAGGGTCATTTGTCAGATGTGATGCTTGACGGGAAGTCTTGTATCAATTCAGACAAGTTTGGGTGTAGCTCTAGATCCCTGAGCTTTGTGCCAAGTTTCGCTGGGACAATGGTTTTGAATGCCCGCGTACATAGCACATATTTGTGTTTAAGCTGCTTGTCCATGTGCGGGAAGACGTTATGGAGAGCCAAGGCAATAGCATCAGCTATTGGATCTGTATTTACATTATGCAAACCTCCACGTTTCCAACAAAGCAGGCAGCGTTGAGCAGATGTATTCACATCACCAGCCTCTCATGATGATCTGTAGGGGAGTAACAGGTCTCCAATAGGTCTCCAATAGCTGACATCTTTGAAACCTGCAGGGACCAGTGGAGGAAGCATCAGCCAGCTGGTCTGTGCATGCTAAGAGGACCCAGTCTGTTATGCCTTCGGGTCCTGCTGTCTCCTGGATGTTGTGAATGCATAATTCCATATTTCATCCGGACTATAAGGCGCACTTAAAAGCCTTTAATTTTCTCAAAAATCCACAGTGCGCCTTATAATCCAGTGCGCCTTATATATGTATTGTTTGACTGCAGGTGCTTCTATTCTATGTTAACTGTAGTAGCTTCTATTCTCTGCGCCTTATAATCCAGTGCGCCTTATATATGAAAACAGTTTTACAAGGTGCGCCTTATAATCCGGTGCGCCTTATAGTCCGGTGCGCCTTATAGTGCGGAAAATACGGTAATTGCATATGTCATCCCTTGATATGGTAAAGGGGCTGTCTGCGCTGCTAGTGCTGCTGCTGATGGTCCTGCTTGGCTGCTACAGTACAAGCGGCAGGAGGGGCGAAATCCATTTGCGACCGCGACAGCCGTCGCAACCATTTGTTAACCGTCGCAACCGTTTTGCATAACAGTTGCAGCCGTTTTGCATAACTGTTGCGACGGTTTGCATAACGGTCGAGGGTTAAGGTTAGGTTTAGGCATAGGTTTTAGTTTAGTCGGGAAAACGGTCGACTGTTATAAAACCGTCGCAACGGCCGTCACAGTCATAAGTGGATTTTGCTGTCTCTCACATGTGGAGCTGGTCCCAAACCAACCAGCTCATAGGGAGGGAGGCACACAGGTTTACTTCACTTCTGCTTTTTGTTTTACCATCCGTATGCTGTGTACTACCAGTCATATGCTCCTGATGTTGCCACGGTTGAATTTTTTGAGGATGCCTTTTCTGCCTTTCTGATGGGAGCGTTTCCCATATGGAAAATGTTATATACTGTATGAGAATAAAGTTGATATAATATCCATAGTAAAGTGGCTGGTATGAAAGGTGCCACTTTCAAGAGTTCGCATTTGACATTTATACTGTATAACATTTTCCATATGGCATTGCACTGCACTGGATCTGAAGCCGGTGTCCCGTTTGTTGTTTTGTGGAATGTCTCGTCTACACACGTGCTGGTAAAACCACAACAAAGTGACTGAATCTCCGAATTTGCTGATGTTAATTCCCTACACATCCCCCAGTCTTTTTGGTAAAAACATGATTGTAGCATGGACTGCGTCCTCAACAACAAACGGCTCTCTTTTAAGCACACATACACACTCTCTACCACTGGCCCCTGAGCAGTGAACAGGATGCGTTTGTAGGAAGAGGTTTGTCATCAGCACTTGGACTGATCTTCAGCGGGCCTCAGAGCCCTTGTTCTGACATGGCATGCATGCATACCTGCCGCTATTATTAAAGCTCTTTGATTCTGTCTGGATCCAATGAGAGCCACATGCTGCTGTTCAGGGCGGAGCGCGCGCGCGCGCACGCACGCACGCACGCACGCACGCACGCACGCACACACACACACACACACACACACACACACACACACTCTTCTTTCAACTATCTCATCTATTCTCTCCCAACCTCCAATTTGTACAGCATGCTTCCTAATTCACTGGCCTGGGTATTAGTACAGCCTGACTAGAAGCTACAGTTGGTTGACCCGGCTAGTTAGACAAGCACAAAACTTGCATAATGTCAGGCCTTAGTTGTTCAAGCTTCGGTTTCGTGTTACCTTAGCACCCTGAGCAACGACAGAAAAATCAGAGCCAGATTCTAGCCAAAACTGAACACTAGCTTTTTTTCCCTCTCTCTCTCGCTCACTTTTTTCGGCAAGTGGGACTGAACTCTGCATTTTCTTCTCCCAGTCTTGTTGGCTGGACATGTTGAGGCTGGCATGGCATTTCTCCCTGCCAGAGATTGATCTGACAGTGTTAGTAGGGATAGGGGGTGGGAGGAGGGGAGGAGGGGAGGGGAGGGGGGGTGCAGTTTGAATACCAGAGATGGGGAGAGCTGATACGCGGCGCTGTATAAAACTATCCATTCCCCCAGTCCTCTGCCAAGCTGGCACGCTGTCGGATTCCAGCAGGAATTCACTGTTTTTCTTAGACTGTGGACACGGGGCCTGTGATATCATTAGCAAGGTGATTATTTGTAGAAGGTGCTCTGATATACTCCTAAACATTAACACACACATCTCTAGGGGTGCCTGGTGGTGGCACACACACACACACACACGCACACGCGCACGCACGCACACACGCACACACGCACACACACACACACACACACACACACACACACACACACTCAACATTCAGTTGAGAGGATCTTTATTGGCATGAGAACACATACATTTACATTTACATCGCCAAAGCAAAACTGGAACAAAACAATTAAGATCAAACAATAACATAAATGTGTGTTGAAAAAGAGCTGTGTTACATTAACACTTTGAGTAATACTTGAGAGACTATAAAATGATGGTGCATTTTCTGTCAGAGACAGTTATACATCCATATAGGAGACATTAGCTTTACCAGTGGTGGAAAGTTACTAATGTGCCTTTTGAGTGCGTATGGTAGGCTACACATTCAAAATAGTACCCGAAAAAGAGGTACTATTTTGAGGTTCTTTGTATGGATTACAAAGGTTAAAATATTTTTCCTTCTACACCACTCACTACATCTTGAATCTAAATATTATGCTTTTTATTCCACTACATTTATTTGTAAACTTTAGTTATTGGTATGAAGATTAATGTACATTCCCCATTTCAGCCCTTTATACATTTTGGCCATGTGAAAATCGGCTATTTGCAAAATGAGACCTTCTACATAAAGAGTACTGCATACGTTTGGTATATGCTTTTGTAGTTTTACTCAAGTGACAGAGTATTTTTTTATATTGCAGTGTTGATACTAAATCATCTGAGTACGTATAGTTCCACCCTGCTCTAAACTGATATGAGTTAAAGCATAAAATATCAAAAATACCTTACACATTCACTGACCATTTGTTTTACTTTTGGAGTGTGAAGGGTTGGGAACCAAAATGGACCTATAATGGTCCACTTTACACTGTCAGAGTTCAATTAACACAGATGATTTGACGGTGTATAGCGGTTAGGTTGTTCACACTTGCCCCTTCTGGCCCGAGTTTGAACCCCAGCAGGAATCTTGCACTTTAGCCTCCATCCCTCCTTCTTTTTCTTCTGTCTGGATCAGCAATGCAGGGCAAACAATATGGATATGTTTGTATAATTTGGCTGCGATGTTTTAACAGTTGGCAAACATTGTTTTAATAACAGGCCACAGTAATGGACCATGTCCAAGCTTAACCATACAGTACATGCTGTTTCACCTTTCATCTGCCAAATCTATCTGACTGAACAAAACAAAAACAATTGAGGTTTGCTACCTGCAATTGTGGCTTATAAAGTATGTACTCCTCGGCCACAGTTATCATTTTCTGTGTTCATTTCACAACCTGCAACCTGCTTAGAACTTATAAGGATAACCTTTTATACTGTTGAGAGTTAAATCGAACAGAACCTTTGCAAATGTTTAAAGCTAAATCACATAGTTTTTTATGTGAATAGATCATACAGTCAGTCTTTGTGTGGGGGAAAAGGAACATGCATTACTACACAAAATGGACACGAAACAGGGCTGTCAAATCATTTCGTCATTTGCATTACACAGAGGACATTAGGGTATTTCCTCCCACCATGTTCATGATCTCACATCAAAACAATGAGATTCAGGTTGGAAATTTGCAATGACTTTTTAAACCATTTAAGAGCGGGGAAGCAAGTAATTTTGATATTTTGGCTATTAAAGATTAGCTACTATTTTAGATAAATCACACATGTGTAAGGTGAGCACCCCCCCCCCCCCCCCACAAGGAACATCCAGAGCATCAGGAACGGCTTGCACTGTCGTTGTGTACTCTGTTCTCAAAAAAGTGCATGTTACATCTATTTAAAGCGCAAATAACATGGATTCCTAAAATTGTTTTTAATGCTTAATATCATATTGTATATGTCCCTCAAGCTTATTACTAACGGTTTGAGCCTCAATCATCTGATATAACCAGTCCTTGTCATTTCTTTCTGGACAGTTTAGCTGCATTACCACAATATCCTGAGGTGGTGGGGGCATTGATATGGAGGATATTTTTATAGTAGAGTCATAATACTGGTGCTAGATAAAACTTCCATGTCAACTTGGAAAAAAAATCCATGTCAACTTGGAAAATCAACAATGTTGGACATTGTAAACAAAGTGGAAATGCAAATTTGGAACTGAAGACTGAAGGAGAATTACACCAAGTGTGCATTGATGACATCATTATGAGCCCAAAATCAAACAAGCTGTTCCTGAGATTTATTTCCATTAAAGTTCCAATATGAGAGACTGATTATTCAAATTTGGTACTTTGAGGGGAGCACAAAAAAACCCTTAAATCACAAAAGTCTGAGAACCACTGAAACCATATTTTTTTCAGAAAGACATTTGTAAAATATGCCTGATCTTAAAGGGTTAACATTGACGGAGTTTGCTATGTAGAACAGCAATACCACAACCTCTGTTCCATTTCGAGATCCAGTCGCCCCGAGGCGACCCAATCCACTTTCAGCATTAGTTATGCTAAAATGAACTCTGGGCGCTCTGCGAATCGGCAGCATGTCGAACAAATCTGGAACACTGTGTGTGTGTGTGTGTGTGTGGGGGGGGTGTTCAGCCGTCATTCATCTGATGTGGCCCTGGAGTTCTTCTTGTCTCTCTTGCTGTACCTCTTGGCACGTGGAGTTGGGAGTGGGATGCACGCGGGGGCGACAGGGGAGCGGGAAGGACCCCTCGGTGCGGTGAGGTGAGGTGAGGGAGCCTGGTGGATGGAAGCTTGTCTCCTCACCCCACTAAATCATCTTTACACTTCCCAGGGCCTCTCCCAAGGGCACAGCAGTTAAAGCCAGTGACACAATATTACTTAACATTATAAAAATTCCTGCAGGCTCGGGACCCCGTCCCGGAGTGCCGTCTCCGGGGAGGAGTAATATCCAGGCCCCAGCGAAGGAAGATTTAATACCTCGCTTTATGAGAGTAGAGGGCTGCTTGTTTTTTTTTTCTCTTTCTCTCATTTCCCTCCGTATACACATTAAAAATCCCCAGTGTTAATATAGACATTTGTAAGCCGAAGAAGTGTGAAAATGTAACGAAATGGACCTGCGGTGTGTCCATTTGGTCGCATTCACACACACCTCCTGAGTTGAATAGGGTGGAGGATTTTACTGTGTGCTCCCCCTTGGTCTGTTACGATCCGCTTACGAGCCACGCTCAAGAAAACCGGGGCGCAACCCCTCTTTATTGTTTATTTATTCATCTTTGACTTGTTTTTCTTTTGTTTTTTTATGGTAGGCAGCTTGCCTCATCCTCTGGCTACGATTTGCAAGAGGTCGAATGTAATGGAATGTCTTGCTGTCATTGTGGAGCCCTTTGGCCAAAGGCTACAGCCCCCCCCTCGAGGCCTGTGTTTATTGATGAGTTTGGGCTTATTAGCTCAACCTAGAGCCATGGGTGTAGTGGAGGGGGGACGCAGTCCCCCCACTTCTCTCACATCTAAAATATTTTGCAGGGCAAAAATATGTTTTTTTGCTGCTGTTAGTTTTCTAGTGTAAACCACCGGAAAACGTGAAAAACATAAAAACACTCTGACATTGTTGATTTAGTCAGAGTCACGGCATCCACCTCTTTGGAGACGAGCGTTTGTTGTGCAAGTTGCTCCGGAAATGCTTTCGAGGGACCACTCACGCCCCTGCTGCTGACCCCCCCCGCCCCAGACCACGTCACAGAGATTGGCTTGATTTGGCTTTGTGAAACCACAGTGCTTGCATCCTTTGACAGAGCCTTCCTCTATGTTCCACTCCCCAGTGTGTCTTTAAAGCCATTGTGCAGATTCTTTTAAACTTAAGTTGTATGAAGTACTTGCCATTAATACAGTGGTTGCAACAGCATTAATTGATGTCCCACCAACAGAGTACCATGGTGGGAGTTCTGCTCTGGTTTTGGTGAATATTAATTAGTTCTGGTCATTATGTGGGGGGCATGGGGAGCCACGCTTTAAAAGTAAATTAATAAAAAAAAACTTGTTTGTACTGTTGACCCATTTCTGAAATATTAGCGCATCCTTTGTTCATTTTTGACTCCCGTCTAAATGAACAAAGGATGCTATTTAAAAATAGAAAAAAAAGAAGGGATGAGGGGTTTAGCATGTAACAAAAATGGAGCCCGGAGGGTCAAAAATGAACAAAGGATGCGCTAATATTTTAGAAATAGGTCAACAATACAAATGGCAATTTTGGATTAAGTGGCACCAAATTGACCCCCACAAAATGACCAGAACTACTTAATGTCAACAAACCACAGCAGAACTCCCACCACAGGACTCTGGTGGTCAATTAATACAGTTGCAACCATATATTAAGCATTCATAGAAATCTGAACTATCGCTACTCCTACCCAACACGTCTCCTCTCCACTCCACATTTCCATTTCTGCTTTTGGACATTCCACCAGAACCGTTATTTTGCTCTCCCTTACCGATCATCCCTACATACTTAGCCACTACTATCAATCCATCTGTCAGTCCTTGTCATTCAACAAAAGCAACACACACACACACACACACACACACACACACACACACACACACACACACACACACACACACACACACACACTTCTGACAGGCTGAAGGAATGCGACCGGTTGGGAAATCTTTCACATCATTGCCAACATGACAGGCTGTGAACTCATTTGTGAGGTTTGATGGCTGTAAGTATTTTACAAGGATTTGTCAGCACACGTATGAGCGAACCTTGATATCTCACCTCTCCCTGCTCCCCTGTCTGTTGTTCTCCATGTTCCTCCTTCCCCTTCTGTTTCGCTCTTCCTTCATCACCCTCCATTCTCCTCTCTTCTCCTATTTCCTTCGCTCTCTTTCCATCTTTTCGCTCCTTTCTTCTCCTCCCCTCCTCTCATCGCCCTCTATCCTCTCCAGGTTAACAGCGTTTGTGCTGAAGTCCTTTGCCCAGTCTCGGGGCTTTATCTACATTGATCCTGAAGAACTGCGGGCAGCCAAGTCGTGGCTCATCAGACACCAGCGTGACGAAGGTTCCTTCCCTGCCATGGGCCGCATCCTCAACAAAGACCTGCAGGTTAGGATGTGTGTGGTGTACCAGTGGTGCTAAAAGTACTCAAAATGTTTTTACTTACTGTAAGTACTTAAATGTCAATATTCCAGCCAGGGTGCTCTTATTATCATACATCATCACATTACCTGCTAAGCCAATCAAATCACCACATGCCTGTGGTAGAAACACACAAAGCTGTGCATCCAAAAGTAGAAAGTACTCATGATGCAGAATGTCCCATTTCACAAGTTCAAAAGTCACAGCTTTGAACCCCTGAGCCTTATGACCTTTACTGTGTGTCATTTTTTTAATATATATTTTTAAAAGGAATATGTGAAGTCCTTCTCTTTCCATGAAATAGACAGAGCAGTTGAGACTCTCGTTGACTGTCATAGATTAGTCTAGTCTATGCACAGTATACTTCAGGAAGTGTGGATTAAGATGATGACATAGGGCGGCGGTCCTGGAAACAACTGGACATGTAGATTGTGTATAGAGTACCAAAGTCCTGACGTCACTCCTTCATCCCTTGGGTGGCAGGCGTTATTCTCTTTGGAGAATAACATTGGGTCATCTTAGAATGGCCTCATATAAGCATTGTAGTCCAAAAACAAACAAACTGTCCCGGCGATATTGTCAGGGAGGTGGCTCTGTATCGTTTAACGATAGTCACTCATACTTGATACAGTGAGGCCAATTTCTGGCCTCACTTGAGGCTTCATATCCATACAGTATAAGTCAACCGGTATCATTCACGTTCTTAATAGACTGGAGGGGGAAGAAAGGTCTATGGGAATTCTTGTGGGAAAATCTGCGACCCGGGTAGGATGTGTAAATGCTCAGGGCTTGACACTAACACTTGCCCGCTTGCCCGGGGCAAGTAAAAAAAATGGTTGGGCAAGTGAAGACTGCTACCTGGTTGCCCGATCGGGCAGGTGAGCAACTTAGTGCACTATAACACAACACAAGATAAATTTGTCTTGAAGGCAGTCACTGCACTCTACCTCTGTGTCTTTCCCTGCTTTCTAGCTATCCACAATTCCAGGCTGGATTTGGGAAACAAAACAGGCAAATTAACATACACATCAAAATGACCTAATCTTCTACATTCTCTAGTTGTGTAGACCTGGGCTAATTAAGATGATGAATTTTAACTCTTGAGAGTGTAAAAATGAAACCAAATGGACCCTTGCAGGTCCATTTGGTTTCATTTTTACGTTCTCGAGAGTTACATCTGGTTAACCAACTTAACTGGAGACCACCTGGAACCCTCTCAGGGACATCTGGTGGTTCCCGGACCACCTGTTGAAAACCCCTGGTTTAAAGCACCCAAGTAGGAAGTAAACTTAAATGCAAAATTTACAATATATTTTTGGGGGGCAAGTGACCATGACCTGAGGGCAAGTAGAACCTGACTTGCACTTGCCCGATGGGCAAGTGCCTCGGAGACCTTAGTGTCAACCCCTGCGCTGTTACAGTATACTTCGGTGCTCTATCAGCTAATATTTCCTCTTTTTCCTACAGGGAGGGATCCATGGCAAGATCTCTCTGACAGCCTATGTAGTAGCAGCCCTGTTGGAGACAGGGATAACCACTGAGGTAAGCAAGCCTGTAAACACTCTGCATCACTACAGACTTCTACAATACACACTACAATATAACCGTATTATCCGCACTATAAGGCGCACCGGATTATAAGGCGCACCGGATTATAAGGCGCACCTTTTAAAACTGATTTCATATATAAGGCGCACTGGATTATAAGGCGCAGTGAATAGAAGCTACTACAGTTAACATAGAATAGAAGCTACTGCAGACAACCAATCCATATATAAGGCGCACTGGATTATAAGGCTCACTGTGGATTTTTGAGAAAATTAAAGGCTTTTAAGTGCGCCTTATAGTCCGGAAAATACGGTAACCGGATCCTGGTAATATTCGCAATCTAACAACAAGATCAGATATCAGATGGCCTTAGACTTCTACAAGTCATCAATAGAACTTGACTTTTATCTTTCAGTCAAAAGGAGCAAAGCAATCGCTACGATAGCTTTCTAACAGTCCTCTGCAACCTCCTGTTTTGCGATTGAGTCTGGACATACGCATGCACACAGGCAGGGAGGTGTGTGTGCATGTGGGCGTGCGTGCCAAGGACTACCAGTCCAGCCCACTGTAATTCAGATGGGCTGCATTGGGTCATGTGTGAACAGGATCGCTGCGTTCCTGTCCTGATAGTTGCAAAGATGGATGTGCTGGCAGCGAGCCCACTCATATTTGTTATACCCCAGCGCTGCTAATCTAATATTTAATAACTCTTTCGTTGACATCCAAAGATTTACGAGGACGACAAGCACAGAAAATGATGCCCTCTGTGAAAGCTACACCTCGGTTACATTCCATCTTGTATCCTGCTTGTTCTTTGCTCTCTGCTGCTCTCTATCCCTCTGTTTCTGTCTGTCTCTCTCTCTGTTTCTCTATTATGAGGTAGTTTAAGGCCCAGGCCGTCATGGTAGGGCATGCAGGGCTGACAGTTTGAATCACGTTCCTGATGACATTTGTCACTCCCCGTCTTTCTCCCTATATCATGTCCATAAAGGCATAAAGGTGCCCATTCCAAAAGAAAGCTGTTAAAAAACGGGCACTCATGTAGCTTAGGGGTGCATTACCTGGCCAGCATGGGAGCTAGTATATGGAATCTCGGTGCGTTGTTGAGTTGAGTGGAGAACTAGGGAGAATAGTGTGTCCTTCTGTTTCCGTTCTACGTCCTGCTTACTGTCGGTGACGTGAAGCAGCCACACAGAGGATTTCACAGTGTGGTGTTGTTGACTCTGCCCTCATGGACCCTGTCCTTCCTCTACTATGTTTGTACCAAACATCCTCCCTCTGTCTTTTCCACCTACCGTCTAGCCCCAAAGGGCTCGTCTGACAATGTGTCTTACAGCTGATGGGGGGAAAAAAAAACGAAAAACAATCCTTGACATCAAAGTGAAACCCACACACACAAACACACGCACGCATGCACACATCACTGCCACCTCCTATTTCACCTAATTAAAAGATGACTGTGGCAATTACAGCGACTGGCTGTTGAAGCCTATCATCTGAGGGAGGAGGGATGAAGGTCACATCTGGAAGAGTTGAAAGTCTACCATGTCTACCTTTTTTAATGGCACAGACCAGTGTTTATTTGATAAGCACATCTGAGGGGAAGACCAGGGGTTGAGAAAGTGCTCTGCGTGTGTATGTGTGGGTGGGTGGGTGAATAACGCTGAGATTGCACAGGTGTGCATCAGTGTATGTAGCATGGCTATCAGAGGTGGCACCTAGGGCTCCATTTTCGTTACATGCTAAACCCCTTATACCAAATCCCTTATTTTATTTTTACTATTTTGATTTTTGTAATATCTCAACATGTCAATCTATTAACACATTGTGAGCTTGTAGACTGGCCATTTGAACTACTGAAAAAAGATTTTTTTAAATAGTTTAAAAAGGCAAAGAAGTTAAGGGATAAGGGATTTAGCGGTAACGAAAATGGAGCCCCTAATGCTCAGACTAGAGAGGTAATATTGGACTCAGGGTCTTCAGGCAGGTTTACTTATCGACTCACACATGTTGATCTGCATGCACCGTGCCTGTGTGTGTTTGTTCTCCTCCAGGAGGAGAAGGTGGCAGTAGCCAAAGCCAAGGACTTCCTGGAGAGCAACACATATTCAGCTGATGACCCGTACACCACAGCGCTGTCTGCCTACGCCCTGGCCCTGCTGCGGAGCCCCTACGCCCCGCTAGCGCTGAGACGCCTCAACCACATGGCAATCACACAAGGTAAGGTGGTACTAGCCTACGTACCACATGGATCAACACTTCTGGGCACATATACCTGTAGGCTCCATTGCCATAGCCTGACAGCACGTTGTTGGTTCCAGTCCCAATCACCATGATCTTTGCTGCATGTCTCTCCCTGTCGCGTTCTCCCCTTTTTCTCTGTGGACCTATACGATATATATCTATATATATAGAGACACCCCTGCAAAAAAGACAAGTTTGTGTAATTTATACATAATTGACAGGTTCAAATGTCAAACTTTTCTGATTTCATATGTATTAGATGGCTTCACCCACTGGAGTTTGACGGGCAGCACTGTGACAGATGAGGACACGTTTATGGGCTTCAGTGATGGCCTCTCCCAGTCAGGTTTGTATACCATATAAACTGTATATATCTACATTACATAGCCAATCTGGCTATAAAGCACTCGAGGCTAGAGAGTGAACTGTGGCCATAGCCCCGCCCCTTGCTATGCATTTCAATACAAGTTGCTCAGTGGCGTTCTCATGCACACGGAAACACTGACTGACACAGCTGGTCCTGGCTGACGCACGTGAGAGTCATGAACGTCCGTCCAACTCTGTTGCGTCCGCCGCCATTAACATACTGCACTTACACATTTCGCCACTAGGCCCCCGAAGCTCGAAAAAACTTTCACAGGAGTTTTGGGGAAACATATTTGACCCCCTAAACTTTGTGTTGCGTTTTGACAGAGTATGAGCGAGAACATTCGAAAACAAACAGAGCCACCACACACATACTGATCTGTAGCCCTGCCACATCAAACTGCCATTGCTCGTATGTCATCGGTTATATTTTTATTTTATTGTTTGCGTTCGAGATCTCACTTTCTCACCCCTCAATGTCGCAACCTTTCCAGTACACACGCCCCCTCCCCCGGCCTCAACCACTGCCTTACGCTATAGACACAGTTACGACATACAAGTTGTTACGACATCTACGTTCCACACCATTGCAGCGAACGGTCCGGTCGACAGAAGAACTTCCATCACCATTGAAGACAGCGGACGTATTTACGAACTGGGACGGAAATCCAGCTTTGCAGAACGACATGGGTTACACCCTGCTAGCAGTCAAAGCTACCATCGTCCAGCCTCTGCCGCTGCTGTCCAATGTCCATATTCCAATACTACCCACTCATTTTCGACCGATGCATATCACACACGTGTTGTGTTGTCTAACAATAAACTGCATGTTCGACTACGCGTCTGTCCAGGCTGCATGAGCAGCGCTCGAGCGCTCAGTTTCTGACCCCCCAATGTCGCAACTGTGACTCTACATGCCATTGATGTCGCAACTCTGACTCTGCATGCCCTTGCATGGCCACAGTGTTACAGACAGTAGACAGAGTTGCGACAACTCCGTAGACATGTACAGGCATGCCATCATGGCGTTCATGTCAAAACACTAGCACCTTTGCCCACTGACTGGAGGGGACATCTAACTCACGTGGTTTTCAACCAGTCGGCCGGGCGGGGACCACCAGTGGCACTTCTGAGGGTTCCAGGTGGTCCTTAGCTAAATTATCGAAAGTTGGTTAACTGTATTAACAGTATTGTATTACAATTTTACAATAAACTGCACGTTCGACTATGCGTTCTATATTGGATCTGTCTATGTTTGACTGTTTTGTTTCCCCAATCCAGGCAGTCTGGTATTGTGGACAATGCAAAAGACATCATGCGTTTGGGGTCTGTGGGGCTAAAATGTCATCACATGCTGGTTCGTGTCTCAAAGGCTGAATAAATAGTGGACCCTCGTACTATCAAAAGGGTTGTAAACCAATGATCTAACGGATCACTTCACTGAACACACTGGTTTTGCTCATCTAATCGTGCGGACGCGTGTGCTTACACAGCCATACCTCACTTTATAAACTATTTCAACAACAGAGACGAAACGATCGAGAGACACAGAGAAGATCTAGAGACGTGAATTGGCGTGAAGAAAGTCGCTTAAAAACACTGATTGATCATCAATACGTGCGCACACACGCAGCCTGCAGCACTCTCTGACGCCGTACCGTCTCCAAGTCTGAACTACGGTGAAAATGAACGGTGCGGCCGTGCTTAGTAGCCTACACTGACGTTCGTTTCCACCACACAGCTTCTGCAAAGTTCTTTCCTACCTTTGACTTAATGTGTTGCTAAAAGACGCCCAGATGATAGATCCAATTGATTATATTTGCACGCATGTAGCCTGCAGTGGTCAGCACTTAGCACTTGAGATTGACACTGTTACCATCTGACTGCCTCTGAGGCACCTGGCTGGTACCACTCCCCCACCATAGTAAGTTTTCACACTTCATTTAAAAGGTGTCAATGGTTGTAGTGTGGCAGAACAACTACCCCAAATTGTGGTCGCTCTGCCACAATGCCTCAATGCAATAACAATGTATTATACGGCCTATAAAAAAGCACTTTGAGGTGCATTTCATTTCATGAAGGGTGCTATAAAAAATAAAATGTTTTATTTTTTAGGGTAATAATAATAATAACAATTATTATTATTATTATTATTATTATTATTTATGAGTACATTTGTTTATAATGCTTTGAATATAATATTAACATATTTTAAACATAATGGGTGCATTATTATTTGATTAAAAACAATAAACTCATGATATTTAGTTCCTCACAGATCCAACGCGTGGCGCTAGAGGTTCGGGGCGCGAAGCGCCCCGAACACATATGTACACCACCCATGATGAGGACAATCACATGGTCACCAAGCCTTGAATTCATGGAGATTTCATTTTGTTTTCATCAAATTCTGAAGCAGCTGAGTGGCTGCTTCTCTTTGAGTCTCCTTTGAGTGAACTATCCCTTCCTTCAAGTACTGTAAATCTGAATATAGTTCTCCAATAATTCTGCATAATGAGTCATTTACATGTTGTAGTTTTTCGTAAAGACCTTTAGGTGTACGCTAGGTGTACACGGCAGATCGAGCTGATCTGATTTGATCTCACTAACGTGTCGTCATCCCCGGCCCCTCCCGCGCCCGTCCACTGCTGTTCTACGTCACATCATTTAGAGCGACGCCCACCCCTGAAGGTTGACTCCCCCCTCAAGGCCACTCTGTGTTGCAAGTTAGTCCAGGCTTTCCGTTTTTTAAAAATGAAAGCCTGGGTGTCGAGGCTAGGCGTACGCGAGTGTAGCTGTATTTTACTTAAGTTAAACATGTGAAATCTGTTCCAGTGGTGTCAGCCGAGGTGGAGATGACAGCCTACGGTCTGTTGACATACACCCTGCTGGGAGACGTGGCCTCGGCCCTGCCTGTGGTCAAATGGCTGTCACAGCAGAGGAACGCCCTGGGAGGGTTCTCCTCCACACAGGTAACCCCCCACCACCTGGTCCGGGGACCACCAGTGGTCCTTGAAGGATCCTTGAAGGCCTAGTGAAGGACCACATAGTGGTCCTTCACCAGGCTAAATGATGGAAATTTTGGTTAACCAGATGTAACTAAAGTTAAAATACGATGAATATTTGAACTCTTGACAGCGTAAACATGAAACCAAATGGGCCCGCAAGGGTCCATTTGGTTTAGTTTTTATGCTGTCAAGAGTTAAAATATTCATCATTTGAATTAGCCCAAGTCTACACACGTAGAGAATGTAGAAGATTATTGGTCATTTTTATCTGTATGACTGTTTGATTGTTTTGTTTTCGAAATCCAGCCTGGAATTTTGGACAAAGGCAAAAGGAATCTTTAGTTTTGAGTCTGCGGGGTAAAAATATCATCAAACGGCGGCCCGTGGCTCAAATGCTGAATAAATAGTGGGCCCTGGTACCAAAAAGGGTTGAAAACTACTGATTTATAGGTATGAAAAACAAGTAGTAGTTGATGTTGGTGTGCACGGTGGCTTCTCAAATTCTAACCCAATGAATACTACTTTTTGCAAAGTTGGTGAGAGATACAGTACATACAGTACAATAGGCGTTTATTCAGATGTCTGAAAAGGTTGAATCTGCAATAGAATTTTAAACTACTTGTGGAAATATTTGGACTGAAAACGTTGAAGCCTCCTGCCCTGTAAGATTTGAGTGTCCCGCTGGAGACACAGACAAATGGATCTGGTTCCCATTGCTCCCATTCCAGGACACGTGCGTGGCTCTGCAGTCTCTGTCAGAGTACGCCATCCTGTCCTACGTTGGAGGAGTGAACCTCACCATCTCTCTGGCCTCCACCAACCTGGACTTCCAGGAGACGTTTGACTTGAACAAAGACAACCAGAAGATCCTGCAAAGCGCCAAGGTACATACAGGCCAGTGAGCTATCAAAAGCACCATGGTAAACTTGACACTTTATTTTACCTGGGGTGGGTTACATCTTCTGATAGTTGTATTTGACATGAAATAATAATCTGCTTTACTGTTTCATTGGTGCAAGGCAAGCATGACAAAATGTAGCTTGTTGTAAGATACAGAGCATTCAACATTGATGTCATTGTTATGCAACGTTGAAGGAGCACAGACCTGGTATGCCTGCCCACAGCAGGCATAAAGGCCTCTGATTGGCCAGTGCCTTCCACACTTCCATTTGACTTAGCCGTTCCTGTGATGCAGGTCGCTCCAATGAACCGCAGCGCCCAAAGAGATCTCTATTATCTAGATTTACATGTGTACCATGTACCATTATGCTCAAAGAAGACATCAAGTATTTGCCATGGATGTCACTGATGTCTGACTCGACTTTTCCTCACTGTGTGGAAGATCCTGCTGATGTAAGATTATAGACTCACATTGCCTGTGAATGTTTGTACAATCCATGAACTTGGACTTCCTGGCCACCTTCTCACGGACCGGTGATTGGGAACCTGTGCAAGAGGGCTAAGGTACAAGCCAGTGTGCTAGAATACAGCAGTGGTTCCCACAAAGCAAGTAAATGTAGTCTCTCATGTAACAACTTAGTGTTTTCCTTTTTCCTTAACATAATCCTTTAAGGTGTTTATGAGCCTTATTAAACGAGGACAACACTTGTGCTTTTCTAAGGTGACATTTCACTTGAGAGAAATCCTCTCCATTGTGTGACATGAAGTGTTATTTCTGACGAGGACAGCAGACTGTCCCGCCCCTTAAATTCATTGCGAGATTAAAGACCATGTGAAGGCTGAGAGAGTAAACAGAGTAGGTGAGACACATGAGTAAATGTTCTAGCTGGTAAGCTTTGATCTGAGGCCAGCAGGGTTACTCGCAGGCCCAGAGGAAGGGATCTTAACCACGCCACCATTTTCTGGGCACAAGACCATGCCCTCTTGATTGCGTTTGACTGAAACACTTATTCGCAGCCTGTACACCAGAGCACCGTGCTGGCGCTGAACATTAATCGCTCTGTCTCCCAAAACCGGCGGTGCGTGTAACAGCCAGGACGTGTTTGCAATGCCAAACCAAACCAAACTGAACTGGGCTGGACTTCCCAAAAGGACCATTGACTCAATAAAGAACTGTTGACTTAATAACTGCGCTGGTCTGTTTGCCCATTCATTATAAACTTGACAGGGCGAACACAAATTACCTTGGCCAGTGTAATGTTGCTGCAGATTAACCATGCTGTGTGGAGTCAGTCCACATGCTTCAGGTGAGAGTGTAATAATAAGCCGTTCCCCCCTCTGGCAGGGCCTGTTCCTCCACTGTGATTAGTGGTGTCAGCTTAATTGGGGGCAATTAAGGCCTGCTGGTTAGTAGCCAGGGAGCCACTGGTGGTAGTGCAGCGGACCACGACATTCACTCACTTGATAAATGACTTGTTCACCTCTCCACCCCTCCTCCACCCGTCTCTGTTCTGGGTTTTATTACTCTTTTATAATCTCCTCTTTTCTCTCTCTCTCACTCTCTCTAGATACCCACTATCCCCACAGGCCTTTTTGTCAGTGCTAAAGGAGAAGGTTGCTGTCTCATGCAGGTATAGTAGCAGTGTTCACACGCACGCACACACAAACGCGCACACACACACACACACACACACACACACACACACACACACACACACACACACACACACACACACACACACACACACACACACTCGCATACTGTTACATACATACATACATTCCATGCCTAATACAGTACTGTGTCATGGGGAGTTGTAATGTGCGCTTGCATCACTGGCTCACACTGTGAATCTGCCGGCAGGGGGGAGCCAGTTACCGTTCCCATGCTCCAGCACCTAATGCCCAAATTCCTGCCTCTAAATTGGAATGATCTGGTAGAGCTTAGCCAATTGTTACGGAAGGAGATGATCATTCCTGTAGGTTCCCCTGCATAGCATGCTGTTTACTTCCTTCCTACTGCACTGATAAACAAAATACCCTTTCGCAGAAAACCGCAATTTGAAACTACAGTTTAACTTATAATACGTTTCAAGACCAAGAGAGATTGTATAAATATCATCTTTGGCTATAGAAAAAAGGCAAGAAGTGAATTTGATGTCTAGGAATCCATCTGTGTGATAAATATCTGAACAGAACCAGTGTGTGTGATGGGACTTGATTTGACAAGGACGCACTCACCCTCCAGAAACTGATACTGTAAGATGGCTGGATTTATAATTTGACTCCTTCAAACAGGATAAGCTCATGCACTCACTCTCGTCTCTTCTACGTTGTACTTCAGACTCCTCTCTCTACTTTCCCTCTCTCCGTCCACACCCCTCTCTGCGCTGACAGCCCCTCAGGCTTGCAGCACCTGGCTTCTAATGAAATACAAGAGCGGCGCCATCAAAGAAGCGTGTGTGCGAGTGTGCATGTGTATCTGTAACTAGTCTCTGAATGTGTGTGCGTCTTTGTGGTCGAGTGTGCGTCTTTGTGAGTGTGTGTGTGTGTGTGCGTGTGCGTGTGCGTGTGTGTTTGTGCGTGTACTAGTAGATAGTTTGGGGGTTGTATGTATGAGGTCAGGATTCCTATTAAATTAATTTATAAATTAATTATAATTCCTAAAATATCATTTTTGTCAGGGAGGGCTCTGGACAGTTGAGAAACGCTCTTACCGGATATAGCATGCATGTTTAAAGGTATAGTAAATACCCCCCCACCACCATCACCAAGGCACACCCCACTCAATCCTGATTGGAGGAAGACCTCCTCTCGTCCTGATTGGATGAAAGGCTTTATTATTACTTGCATTAATTGAAGAGGCCAAACCTGCCTACTGATGATGTCACAGGTAGGGGAGTTTCGGAACTGTCCACAGTGCTTCACACCTGTGTGAAGTGAGCGCTACAACTACACCGCGTAACATCCAGACCCCTAGGACGCGCCTAGAGGACCGGCCTGGTTCAGGCAAGTCAACACCCATCAGAAAGAGTCCAGAAAAGACAGACTTGACACATTTACCGTGTTAGCATCCCATGGGGGCCTCACAACACCCAGACCCCCAGGAACATGCCCAGTGGGGTGGCCTGGTTCCGGCGAGTCTCCCTGCATCCACAACCGTCGAGACATGACTTATAGTTATTAGTTATTGTGTTGCA
Source organism: Benthosema pterotum (assembly GCA_039105355.1). Lineage (NCBI taxonomy): Eukaryota > Metazoa > Chordata > Actinopteri > Myctophiformes > Myctophidae > Benthosema > Benthosema pterotum. The sequence continues at coordinate 17,972,361 of CM076979.1, forward strand.
CTATCCATGCTGGTATGCGTACAGAGGATATACTGTATACTGTGCATACATAGTGACACACATAGCTCCCTCCAATGGAGGCAGCGCTCAAAAATGTTTATTCATTATTATCCACCATTCAATGACAAAAAATGCAATTATTTGTATGACAGTTAAATCATCAACTAGAATGTAATGGTGACAGCCCTAGAACTGTTGCCCCGAGACTGAAATAATTCAACTAAATGTATGTCTCATGTCCAGTGAATATGATTCATAGACTCATCAGTCTGATCTCTGTGGATCTTTGCTTCTGGTGTCAGTTACAACATCTCTGGTTCTGGTATCAATTAACACCAATATGGTGCTGGTGTTAGTTAAGACGCATGTCTTATCCTACCCCTGCTGCTCCCCACCACCACCACCCCCACCAAAGTAAAAGACATTGTTTTCAGTTGACTTTGCTTTTCTTGCTAACTTACACTAATGTCTCCATTGTGAGTGCAGAAAATAATAAGAGCTTAGTTTCCAAAAAGGTATTTTATGACCCACTTTTATGAACAGTTGCTGGCCAATCGCATATTGTTTTTAATTTCTCCATTTATTTGTAGTTGCATTCCAAAGGGGACAATGATACATGGAATCCAAATATAGAGAGAAATTCAACACACGTTGGGGAGTGAATATATTTTTAAACCACTCCTAGCACTTAACTCTAATCTAGGGCTTTATAAAATGTACTGAACACACTGGGTGCGTTTGGTTTCTGTTGAAAACCAGCCGTTATCGACTCTTTGGAATCTTCTTGTGTCCAAACCGACAGACCACTGACCAAAACATCCGCTCCACACTGATCGATAGAACCCAGCATGCCACACACATTACACCACACAGGAGATTCTTCTTCTTCTTGGAATCTCTGTGCGGTTGGCAACAGCACTGTTGGCAACAGCATGGAATCAGTTAACACGTGTACTCCATGCCCCGCTCCTTTCCCTCCTCCTATTCCAGAGAAAATATCTTTCCCACCAGAAATAGAGGCACTATGGTTCATATGGTTCAAATAGTCGCCTCTCCTCTTTTTTTTTTTAACAGATCGACGTATCCTACAATGTCCCAGATCCGGTGGTCAAGCCGGCCTTCCAGCTGAAAGTGGACCTGAAGGAGCCTTCTCAGGAGAGACACCCCCAGCCTCCCCTACCCCCGGCCCGACACCCGGCCTCCCGGCCCCGCAGCCGTGCCGATAACCGCTCCGAGCTGAACCGCAAGCGGAGGGCACCCACAGACGACGAGGACCCAGCAGCCCACCGGGACAGCATGGACTTCCGCATCTCACTAGAGGCCTGTGCCAGGTAGAACAGACACCTTGTCCCTGGCCTAGGGAAATGTTGTGCTAAGAGGACCATTAGGCTACAATTTACAATTTACAATTTAGGCATTTAGCAGACGCTCTTAATCCAGAGCGACTTACAATGGTGAAAAGTTTACAATTTAATCTGGATTTACAATACATTTTACAACATACAATGAAGCGCTAAAAACATTGTAATACATTAGGCAACCTATATAAGTCATTGCAGCAAGTACTGTGGGTTGGTATAATACAAGTGCTATGGGTTGAGATGGAGTCTGAAGAGGTGTGTCTTAAGACTGCGGCGGAAGATAGGTTAAATCTATTTTATAATCTATATCTATAATCTATAATCTATTTTATTTACTTAAGCGCCACCTACAGATATTTTCTATTTTCTATTTTTCTTTGCTATTTTCTACCATATACTTATACTTATTTTTGACTACAATTTAGACCTTGGATGTTACTTGACATTTATGCCTATGGGAATAGTCTGTTCAAGAGCATTAGGGAGAACTTTCCAACGCTCTGGGCCAGAGCCTTGTCTGCTCTTTGGCCACAAAACAAAATGGATACTATTATTATTACAGTATTTCTTTTACATAAAGCTTTGTAAAAATCTTTGCACCCTCCCCTCCCAATACTCATCACAACAACCACGTTTGTCTGTTCACCTTGCCTTTCTCTAGGTGGCTGCACTCAGGTTCGTCCAACATGGCAGTCTTGGAGGTTCCCATGTTGTCTGGTTTCCGTGCTGACATTGAAAGTCTAGAGAGGGTAAGGTCAAAACAATCTCTTACTCACCCCCTGACCCCCCTGACCCCCCTGTCCCCCTTCTCTCTCTCTGGCACAAATCCACACATGGACACAAACAAGGCCTTTTGCGTCATAACCACAGACCTCCTAAAACCCTATTTGCTTGGTTGAAGGGCATTGCCACAGGGGTCTATTCTCCTTATGTCAGAAACGTGAACCTCTACGAGTCTATGGGGACCTATCACAGGTCATAGACAAGGTCAGAAGGAGAAGGATGAGGCTGGCTGGGTATAGGTGTTCTAGAAGCCCACGACACACTCATTGTGCTTTTAGGACAGCTATTTTTGCAGAATGTTTGCCCCAGAAAAGGAAACTAGTTTTCATGTCCACTTAAACACTATACATGTTATTGAGCCGCCCTTTTTCGGCGTATTTCTTCCTTTCGATTTTGCAGGGAATCTCTTTTCCGTAAATGGCCGATATGCAAGCTCAATCCAAGCTTGTAGAGAGTATTTTGGCCAAATGTTCGCCTGCTTTCGCTGATTGTTTGCCTACTATGCCCAGGACATGATGGCTAGGGGTTCCTGTGCGTTTGTCATAAGCACAAGTTCAAAATCTGAATGAATGACAGTCAGGCTGAGCGGCAGATGGTCGTCAAAAAGACAGACAGGGAGGCAGATGGGGGCCCACATCTGGAGAGCATTTGAAGAGAGACAGTGTGACATGGAATTCATCAGGACCCCCTCCTGCTCCCATGTGCACACGCTCACACAGGATGCGACCCATTTTTGGGTCACAGACCTATTTTCATGGGCGCAAGTTACTGTGCCTTTTTCAAAAGGGTGAAATAAAAAAAGCGTTTTGTCACTTTGTGATTTAGATCTGTTATTCTCACTATGTATCAGTTCAATTCAAAGCACCTTTTTTGGCATGAGAAAACGGATGTTTACATTGCCAAAGCAAGTAGCACAAGTACAATACATTAAAACCAGTTGAAAATAGGGGAAAATATATGCAGTTGGAAGGGGTACAGAGTTTTGTATCTACTAGTAAGGCTGTTGGCTTCCCATATACTGTACATTATATTTGGGCATGCCTTAATCTGGAGTGTGATGCACAGACATTTTGGCCTGGCTTACATAGTTACCTGGTTCAATAAATGCACCTTGTCTCTGTACGTTCATTTCTGTGCATATGTGTGTATGGCTGTAATGCACGTAACTTGTAAACCGTTCGCCCCACTGACTTAAAATTTGATTCAATTGGCCCAGTGTAACGGTCGGACCCGGATAGGTTGTCTAGAACCCCCACAAAATGCCTCTGCCTCGGGCTCTGGATAGGCATGGTCCATACATGAAGCTGTAGGAATATTGGGAGAAAGAAAGAGCAAAATACAGACATCTCCATATATGGGTATAAAAGGGACACAGAGAGACGGCTGGAACGGTTAGTGTGGCAAGGGTACAACGGGTATTGCGAGGCCGGGTGGGGCATGGATCTCCAACTTCCATCGTTACCGACTCTGTGGATCTAATTTCTGACATTGGTGCTGAAGTGGTTAATCCATTGTGTATCCCATCTAATCTTTTGGCTCTGGACTGGAGATGAAAGCTTTGGGAAACGTTCCATAATGCACACGTTCACACACTCCCCCACGCCACGGAGAGGTGTTGAGCTGTAAATATTTGTCGCAAGCAGGAAGGATTGAAGTGTTTACCTGAAATTCTCATCATTGTTTGGGAGTGAATGTCCAAAACATTTCCTCTCTGCTGAGTGCATTACTTCCCTTCACACAGTCAGACTGTGCGCGCGTGTGTGTGTCCGTGTGTGCGCAAGTGCATGTGTGGCCATGCATGCAGTGTTCATGTACCTTTTCAAAATATTTTTAATATGTGCACTTATTTTTAAGAGCACACATTGTTGAATTTTCCAGAGTTGCTGTGTGACAGTCTGCATACACAGGGCAAGCATGAGCTGTGTGTGTGTGTGTGTGTGTGTGTGTGTGTGTGTGTGTGTGTGTGTGTGTGTGTGTGTGTGTGTGTGTGTGTGTGTGTGTGTGCGTGTGTGCGTGTGCGTGTGCGTGTGCGTGTGCGTGCGCGTGTGCGTGCGCGTGTGTGTGCGCGTGTGTGTGTGTGTGTGCGTGCGTGCGTGCGTGCGCACGTCTACCTGCACTTGTGCTGTCAGAGTCCTGTGGATGCTCATTATGTGAGGGGGGTTGTCATTTTTATGGGCACCTTCAAGTTTAGTAGAAGGGGGGAGGGGGGGGCACACAGACCTGGCTCTGGCCCTGGGTGGTTATGATGTCTCTGGGTCAGGGGCCACGGGGCCTCCCTGCTCCTATAACACTAGCACCAGATCTGAACCCTGGAGGGGGTCACAGACAGACAGACCCACAGCAAGTCCCATTTCCACCCTGTGAGGCAGTGCTTCTCAAAGGGGCCTCCTGGGTTCACATGGAGCATAGGAAATCGTTCTGACCACTATAAACTCGACAGTAGACTGATTCCAGGTCGACTGTGGTGCAGGGGGGGAAAAAGAAAAAAATGTCATGGCGATGGAGGAACGGCGTGCTGCTGCGCCACTGTGCCACCGTTTCGTGCACCGTTTTGTGGTGGAACGGTACGCTGTCGATCTCCTGCCGTTCATTTAGCCTAGCGTGGCTAGACCTATATATATCTATATATATATCTATAGCACAGTCCAGTGTTATAGTGTCACAACACAAGGCTAGTGACCGTCCATTGTTGGTTTGTGTATGTGTGCGTCTGTCTGTCTGTCTGTCTGTCTGTGTTGTGTACGTGTCAGCCTACAATAGCAGCAGAATAGATGTGTGGTCTGTGTGGTTCATATCAATAATGCAGTTATTATGGCTATTGCTCTGTCTGTCTGCTATTACAGCGGTTCAGTTTGGTAAATCTTTACTCATGTTTGTTGTCTGCTGTGATTGACAAATGCCAACAGTATTGTTCTGCCTAAATATGCAACTTAACTGACTGTTTTCTGTTCCACTTCTGCTTATGTGGACATAAATAAGGTAGTAAAAGTGTTTTGAAGTTAGTTACTGAAGTTAGTTACTTCCAATGCCCGTTAGTTACTGCTGGCATTAACTAACGGGCATTGGTAGTCCAGAGATGGATGGATGGATGGATGGATGGATGGATGGATGGGTGGGTGGGTGGATGGATGGATGGATGGATGGATGGATGGATGGTGGATGGATGGATGGATGGATGGATGGATGGATGGATGGATGGGTGGGTGGGTGGGTGGGTGGGTGGATGGATGGATGGATGGATGGGTGGGTGGGTGGGTGGGTGGGTGGATGGATGGATGGTGGATGGATGGATGGTGGATGGATGGATGGATGGATGGGTGGGTGGGTGGGTGAATGGATGGATGGATGGACCAACAGTGAGTGTTGTCATCAGGGACTCATTATTGCAGTTCTATGGTCTGAGGCACCATCTCCCTCAGGGGTCCCCAGATGTGGCCAAGGCATCCGGGGGTCCTCTGCTCTATATGACGCATTGTCACTCTTTGTACACATTGGTACAACTATAAATGCATATACCGTGTGTGTGTGTGTGTGTGTGTGTGTGTGTGTGTGTGTGTGTGTGTGTGTGTGTGTGTGTGTGTGTGTGTGTGTGTGTGTGTGTGTGTGTGTGTGTGTGTGTGTGTGTGTGTGTGTGTGTGTGCGCGTGCAGGGGCGGATATAACATTTCCCAATTGGGGGGGGGGGGGGGGCAGAAGAAAATGGTAAGGGGGCGGCTTCATCGCCCGTGGCGCGAAGCGACACGGGCGATGAAGCCGCCCCCTTACCATTTTCTGTAGTGTTTCAAATACTAAATAAATATATGCACTGAAATACCTTGGGTTGTTTTGCATGCCATCATGTTTGGTGGGGCAGCCTGGGCATTTAGGGGGGCATTGCCCCCCGCCCCCCCCCATGACTATGCCTAGATCCGCCCCTGTGTGTGTGTTGGGTTTACACAGCCACCCCTGCTAGCCTCCCTGCCTGTTTTACTGTTGCCTGCCTCACTGCCACTCACATTCCTCAATTTATGGTGGTAGGCCTGACTTCCCCTGCCATCAGGTCTAGTTGTTCTCATGGATGCTAGTAGGCCAGTAGTCATTGCCCTGTTGACTAGTGGTGGACATTTTTGCCATAAAAAATAATACTAAATAAACGCCATGGACATAGAAAATGAGCGAACAATATTACTAGAAGCACATAAAGAGAGAGCCCTTAATGAACAGGTCTGTAACTCTCCTAGTTATGGGGTACTTGCAAATAAAACATTTAGGAACCACTGTTGCCCAACTACAACGTAGTTGTAAATGGTAAATGGGGCAATTACATGGCACCTTTATTCAAGGCGCTTTAGATGCATCACATTCACACATTAATACACATTAATACTGGCGGAAACTATGCAAGGCACAACCAGCAATTTGGGGTTATGTGTCTTGCCCAAGGACACAGGAGGAGCCTGGATTCGAACCGTGGACCATTGGACAACCTGCTCTACTTCCTGAGACACAGTTGCCCCTTTATGTGCTTATATTGTGCCATAATGTCTACTATTGACAAAAACAGTTTACTATGAAAACCGGCATTTACCGTCACCTGTGTCACATGTTGTGTTACTGTACAGTATATGGTTGTCAGTTCACACCTTCTGACATCATGTCTTGTAACATCATGCCTTGTGACATCACGATTTGTGACACACTCCATATACAGTATGACTGCCTTGTCTTGCCCTCTACTCACTTGCTCTACTACAAGTAGGCCATGTATGGCCACTTGTGTGTAATGCACAATTTGGCATTTGTCAGAGTCCAGTTCTAGTTTAAACATTTTTCAAGTTGGCCATTATCTCCAGAATGGAGGGTGCAAACTGCTCAGTTTAAAGCTTGTACAAAACAAGAAGTTTTGTCCAACAAGCTTACCCACACTACGTCCAATCAGGGAAACTCCCCCCTATCAGTTGAAAAGAAGGTTGCGCGACTCCTCATGCATAAAAGATAATATATATATATATATATTTGCCCATAATATTTTGCCCATAATGACAAAGAAATTGAAAAACACAGGTTAAGGGGTTACTGCCTGTCAGTGTTGCAGATGCTGTGAATTGTGCAAATTAATTAGACTTTCTTGGCCTGGCCTAACCTGGAATGGTTTTGGTCTAGGGGGGGCGGGGTGCCGTCACTTTCTAGGCGGTAGATGAGCTGATCTGATTTGATCTCCAACCAACGTGTCGTCATTCCCGGCCCCTCCCCTGCCCCTCCACTGCTGTGCTACATCACATTATTTGGAGCGACACACACCCCGAAAGGTTGACTCCCCCCTCTAGGCCACTATGGGTAACACATTAGTGTGTGTGTGTGTGTGTGTGTGTGTGTGTGTGTGTGTGTGTGTGTGTGTGTGTGTGTGTGTGTGTGTGTGTACGTGCATGTGTGTGTGTGTGCGCGCGCACCTTGGCGCCAGCTCAAACTGCGCAGCTCATAAACCCCTGTTGTCCAAAGGTCTGCCACCTTCTACAAAATGAGAATTCCCCCTGCGGGAAGAATTAACACTTCTCACCGTCCATATATAAACACACACACACACACGCACGCACGCACGCACGCACGCACGCACGCACGCACACACACACACACACACACACACACACACACACACACACACACACACACACACATTTTCTCTGCAAAGCACAGTTTTGCTAATACTCCTACCAATACTCCTTTAATATCTCTGTACAGTTTTCAGGTTCTATTCTATTCCGATTAACTACCATTTGGAAGCTTTTCAAAGTTTCCTGAGGGGTCCGTTTTGCTTGACACGTTTCAAGAACTACTGGACCCCTCAGCAGGAAACGTGGAATTGTTTTTCAAATTGTTTTTCAAACATTGCCATCTTCAATAGGCTTCCAGAATTTGTAGGGATGGCCGTTTTGCACAAAATGCCACGGCAGGACCTCCTCATCCTGGATATGGTTCTAGCAGTGGTTTGTTTGTTGTGTGCTGGTGGACCATGCTGACCTCTGTGTCCTCCAACAGCTGCTGATGGACAAGAGAGTGGGTCTGAAGAGATACGAGCTGGACGGGAGGAAAGTCCTGTTCTACTTTGATGAGGTCAGTTTAACCACCATATCAGAGACGGGAAAAGTAGTCAAAAGTAAAAATAGTACAAAGAATTTTCTTTTCTCTGCCGTGGCTGCACGCAGATGGAAAAACAGTTGACAAATAAAGAAATCTTGTTTTTGTTTTAGTATTTTTTTTGGTACTCATGTGTGTTTGTGTGTGTCCTCAGATCCCCAGCCTGTGCATGACGTGTGTGGCCTTCCAGGCAGTGAGGGAATACATAGTGGGCAAGACAGCGCCTGTTCCGGTCAAGGTCTATGACTACTATGAACCAGGTGTGCCTCTGATGAATATTTTTAGCACCGCTCTTTAACGAGTCACAGAGCAGGAAAACCCTGTAACTCACTCTGATTTATGAACTTGGCCCCTTTCTGAGGAAATTGGAATTTTCAAGTCCTTTTTTTTGTTATTTGTGTGTGTGTGTGTGTGTGTGTGTGTGTGTGTGTGTGTGTGTGTGTGTGTGTGTGTGTGTGTGTGTGTGTGTGTGTGTGTGTGTGTGTGTGTGTGTGTGTGTGCGTGTGCGTGTGCGTGTGTGCATGTGCCCGAGTGTGTGTTTGTGCGTGCACGCACATATATGTGCACTAATCCAGTGATTTCCAAAATATTAATACTTTTGGATATTTGTCACAACATTTGGACATGTAGTCAATTTTGTATTCAAAAGGTCTTCAAAAGTCATTCGGTTTTTGGAATTGTGCTGATAATCCAGATAGACATGTTGGTTGTTTACTGAGTGAGGAAAAACATTTTTGTCTGTCATCATCTGTATGGTTCAACAGTGCACTAATTCATAACACTATTGTGTGTGCGTGTGCGTGTGTGTCTGTGTGTGTGATTCAGCGTTCGAGGCCACCCGCTTCTACAACGTGAGTGAGAGCAGTCCGTTGGCCCGGGAGCTGTGTGATGGGCCGACCTGCAACGAGGTGGAGAGCTCCACCAACCACTGGATAGGTGAGCGTCACCATATACCACCTATACCATACCTGGGCATTATGCTGCCCGGGGGCCAAATGCAGCCCTTTGGCTGACTCTGACCGGCCCGTGAAAGGGTACCCTGGTTTTCAACAAGTGGTCCGGGGACCACCAGTGGTCCTTGAGAGAGTTCCAGTTAAATATGGAAAGTTGGTTAACCAGATGTAACCCTTGAGAGCGTAAAAATGAAACCAAATGGACCCTTGCGGGTCCATTTGGTTTCATTTTTACGCTCTCAAGAGTTAAAATAATCATCATCTGAATTAGCCCCAAGTCTACACAACTAGAGAAGATTAATGGTCATTTCGATCTGTTTGCCTGTTTTTGTTTGTGAAATCCAGCCTGGAATTGTGGACAAAAACAAAAGAAATCTTTAGTTTTGGGGTCTGTGGGGCTAAAATGTCATCCGATGGTGGTCATCTCTGGTACAAATACTGAATAAATAGAGGTCCCTGGTGTCAAAACGGTTGGTCTTACGCTTACTTTTATCTTGAAATTAATATTACGCAGACTTTAGTTCAGCCTTTAGTCTTGGCCCTCCACAATATTTTATGTATCACATTTGGCCCTTGGGAAAAATAATTGCCCACCCCACTGACCTATACCTTTCATCAATGTCTTTATTTTCACCCTTTACTCTTCCACCCAACCACTCTTGGTGAAAGTGTTTATTTACTGTCAGGGTTGGGCAATAAAAAATACATTTTTTTATAATAGGGGTACTTACCTCACGATACACTACCATATCGATATTTAGGGTTCTGAATTGATTTATGTTGAGATTCTTAATTATGCTGTGATTCAATATATTACATTTTCTTCCTCCAAATTACTCAGCTTTATAATACTAGAACATTTGAAAACAATTCTAAAGTATATGGACCATGGCAACTCCAGTCAAATTCTGATTCTTCATGTCCATGAAGAATTAGTCAAACCGCCATAATCATTTGTTATAGGTTTGGGAAATCTTGAATTAGGTCAGACTTCCAATGTCCATGCTCTCTTTTTTAAGGACGCTCCGAGTACAACAAGATAGATGGCACCACAGATCCATACAATTTGACTGAGATGACCGATGATATCCTAACCGAACCAGGATCAGCCATCATTTCACCTTGGTGGCACATAAAATCGTGAATCAAGACAACTCTTTCACATCACAATGCCTAATTTGCCCATACACCGCCTCTGTGTCCAGTACAGTAATGTCTGGGCGAGACCTTGGAAAGCTGCTGGTCTTAAACATGCGGAAGGGGCGTAAATCCTTGGCACCCACTTCGATGCTGTCATCAAGGGTGGCACCTTTTCTTTTGGTTGGAATTCCAAGCGATGAAAGAAGTCATGGAACTTTGTTTCTGACAACTTTGGAATTTTGTTTGCAATCATGCAATGATATAGTGCTGTGATTAGTGACTCCTCCCGTATTGCGTGCACAATGTGACACACCCATCACTACACACAGAGTGGAGTTGATCAGTAAATACATTCCATTTCCCAGTCCTCAAGGTGTGGATTTTAGAACATAAATTTTAAATAGAGTGCAATATAATGAGCATTTCTTTCACCACCGTACACAAACCTACATGCAACATTCATCTCTTTAAATTACTCTTACATCTTCTCCAGGTTTTGTGCAGGGGAACCATTGTAACAATGTGTTTGGCTGCCTGGAGGAGGAACAGTTTGAGCGCTGCACTTGCTACAGGGACTGTGGCTACGACGGGGAGCCAGTTTGTGGGTCAGATGGTCAGCTGTACCAGAACCAGTGTCAGATGGAGGTGTTTGCCTGTCGAAATGGGACGCGCATCGAGCAGGTCCCCCTGTCCCAGTGTCCTCAGAGTAAGTGTGTGTATGTTGTGTGCGATGGAATGGAGGGAGGGAAGGAGAAACGTTCTACCTCAAGTTACAAACTGTATACATTTCATCTTATACAACAGTTTGGCTGTAACTCATAGACTGCCGTGTGTGTGGAGGTGGGGGGTGGGGGGCATGTATATTTGAAAACAGCTGTCCAGGTGTTGTGCTGATTACTGGATGGGTTTTGGTAGAATATATACACCCATCACTCTCTCTCTCTCTCTCTCTCTCTCTCTCTCTCTCTCGCTCTCTCTCGCTCTCTCTCTCTCTCTCTCTCTCTCCCTCGCTCTCTCTCTCTCTCTCTCTCTAAGTCTCTCCCTCTCTCGCTCTCTCTCGCTCTCTCTTTCTCACTCCCTTTCCCCTGCTCCACTCTGCTATATTACAGGGCACTCCAAATGACAGAGTGCTTTTGTCCAGCCCTTTGAAAACCCTGTTACATTCCTTTCCGACGCATAGCCCAACAACAAAAGGAGCCTTCATGTTGCAAAGCAGATTGGGGTAAAAGGCACACAGACAAAACTTTGGTGGGAAAAGGCCCTGGTTTGTGCCAAGTGGGTTCATGCCATGGACATATCAAACTCATGTATCAAAATGAATAACTTTATATTTGCACCTCCCTGGCTGCACGTTGTTGGTTTCTGTGTATGACCACATTTCCCATTACCAAAGAAATAAAATAAAACATTATTTGTGTGCACACATCTCCTGTCCAAGTTGTGGCACCTTGCTGAACTCTGAATGGTCACTACGCAGATTTATATAATAACGATTGTTATGTAAGCCCTGGAATGCTGCTTACTATTGGTATGAAGAGGTTGTTCAAAAAGCCTCAAAGGAACAAATTTGCATCCATTGCGGTCGTTGCACTTTGTACAATATTGTTTTTGTTTCATCATTTGCATATAATCTGATACTTATAAAACATTTTTTCCTTGTAGTCCTTGTGTGATTTTTCAGTTCGACAGAAGGTGAACAGTATGGCAGTGGTTGACCGGCTGTTGGTCCTTAACTCATTGATAGCCCATGCAGACCTTTTGTTTTCGTATTTGATTACATTTATTTTTTTAATCTTAAATTTTCCTGGAAAATTAACATTTTGGACATGGAGGTGGTTTCTTCCCGACAGCAGAGATATAGTCCTTTACACGTGGTCAATAAATGTCACTAATTGTGTGTGTGTGTGTGTGCGTGTGTGTGCGTGTGCGTGTGTGTGTGTGTGTGTGTCCTAGTGGAGCCCACGGTAGGGTACAGGGAGCCAACCGCAGTCCAGATAGGTGACCAGTCACCGGAGCCCGTACACACAGGTAAGACTCCCCTGTCTCCTCATCCATCTCACTCCTCCTCATGTGCAGTACCGATCCTCCAACTCCCTGGGCTTTAGAGGAATAGCATTTTCTTTATCATCATTAGTTTATATTGACCTTGCACGATGCAAAATACTGTAGCTTGCAATGCATGCTCTGTTTGGGTACTGTGTCTTTGGTTTATCTGACTGCGGATTTTCCTATGCGCACTGGACCTATAAGTATGCTGTATATCTTCTACATGTACAGTAAATGTGGATATTATGTTAATATGACTAAGGATAGCTGACTGTTGATTGATGTGTACAAATGGGAGGCAGAGCATCATTATTGCTGACTGTAGCTTTGTTGTAAATCAAATGCAGAGCTGTAAATGATAAACATGCACTCTGTTCAGTCTGTTTCATGGATTAATGAACCATACGTTTGCATGTTGCCGACAGATTGAATAATTGTAAGCAGGGGGGCTGTTGCACATCTTATGGAAACGTGTCCTCTCCACCCCCTCACTCTCCTCTCATCACTATCATCACACTGCCTGTGCTGTTGGGACATGCTCCTGTCTATGAGAGAGAGAGAGAGAGAGAGAGTGCGAGGAGGACAAAAGGGAAGAGGAAAGGCAGGCCGTAATCGCCGGCAATTTGCTCAGGAAATGACATGGCAGTAGTTATAGCCTGTATAAGAAGAAGCAGGTTGTACAGTAGCCTATGTTATATTATCTCTGCCCACCGCAAAGCTCCTATCTCCATATTCCAATTCTTGGCCCCTTTCTGAGGAAAGTGGAAGTTTGAACAACAGGGAGTTCCAACCGCGCCTCAAGCCTATAGCAGGCCAGTCTGGTGCATCTCAGAAGCAGGACTTGTAGCAGTAGAGAAGGGAGGCACTGGAGCAGCACAGACAGCTCAAACCTTTTAATTTAAATACAGGGTGCAGGTACAAAAGTGACAACGTTTCGATGTATCAGTCACATCTTCGTCAGGTCGTGGCCCGAATGGGCAACACAGCAGGTATTAATACACACATCAGTGAGGGGCGGGCTCCTCAATTAACCAATGTTGGACAAGTGGAAGTTTGTCAAAAAGATCAGAAGATCCTCACAAGTCTTACTTGTATGTCTTGTGGTACTGTTGGTACGGCTGGCGACTAGGCTTTTGGGCTACATTTTTTTGAACAGCTGACTTTACTATTTCTGTTCCACTTCTCTGGACTCTGCCATGAGCTCTGATCAGATGGTATGTGCAGATAGCACGTCACAGGATTTTAGTCTGTATGCAGAGAGTAGGATGTGTGTGTGCAGCTGGTAGGGTGTGTGTGTGTGTGCAGCTGGTAGGATGTGCGTGTGTGCAGCTGGTAGGATGTGTGTGTGCAGCAGGTAGGATGTGTGTGTGCAGCTGGTAGGATGTGTGTGTGTGTGTGTGTGCAGCTGGTAGGATGTGTGTGTGTGCAGCTGGTAGGATGTGTGTGTGTGCAGCTGGTAGGATGTGTGTGTGCAGCAGGTAGGATGTGTGTGTGCAGCTGGTAGGATGTGTGTGTGTGTGTGTGTGCAGCTGGTAGGATGTGTGTGTGCAGCTGGTAGGATGTGTGTGTGTGTGTGTGTGTGTGCAGCTGGTAGGATGTGGATGTGTGTGTGCAGCTGGTAGGATGTGTGTGTGTGCAGCTGGTAGGATGTGTGTGCAGCTGGTAGGATGTGTGTGTGTGTGCAGCTGGTAGGATGTGTGTGCAGCTGGTAGGATGTGTGTGTGTGTGTGTGTGTGTGTGTGTGTGTGTGTGTGTGTGTGTGTGTGTGTGTGTGTGTGTGTGTGTGTGTGTGTGTGTGTGTGTGTGTGTGTGTGTGTGTGTGTGTGTGTGTGTGTGTGTGTGTGTGTGTGTGTGTGTGTGTGTGTGTGTGTGTGTGCAGCTGGTAGGATGTGTGTGTGCAGCAGGTAGGATGTGTGTGTGCAGCTGGTAGGATGTGTGTGTGCAGCTGGTAGGATGTGTGTGTGCAGCTGGTAGGATGTGTGTGTGCAGCAGGTAGGATGTCACTCTGTTACATGTGCAGCTATTGGCTAATAGTTAGTATGTTAGCTGACTGACAGTACGTTTTAACAGCCGGTGATTGACAAACGACATCAGCCGACATCAGCGAAACCGTACCGTAAATTCTCGCTTAGAATGGCATGCAAAATGAGTGCCGTAAATGACAATGCTGTGGTGCACTGAAAAAAGGAGGGTTGAGGAGGAAGTGGGGCGGAACTCCGCCGAATGGTTTGGGGTCGAGGGAGGAAAAAGCAGCACTTGGCTCTGATTGGCTATCCTCAGCAATTCTCATCTTTTCGGCCGACGTTGCCCCGCCCACTTTTCGCCCGTCGCCGGTTCTGCTGCTATTCCCCGAATCGGTGGCTCTCGTAGACAAATAATGGATTACGGCAGGGCAGACGTTGTCTGTCCATCGCCTGCTGTTAAAAGGCCTCTGTAAGGCCTCTGTCTACCGAGCAATCTTTGTTTTTACTCTCATTAATGGTGGGTTGTCTCAGGCTGGTGTCTGGCATCTCTCTTAGAGAGATAGGATGAGGAGCTCAGTCACACACAGAGACACAGAGTAGAGTTTGTGGTTCTTCACCTAAAAAGGAGCCAGTGTAGGTGGTTTGGGTATCGTGAGCGTTTCCTTAGGGAGGTCCTCAATGCACTGGGAGGAGAACCCGGCAGGGCAGACCAAGACGCAGTTGGAGGGACTGCATTTCCACACTGGTCTTGGAAGGCCTCCCAGGAGGAAGCCATTGATCAATGTTCAATGTAGAGCGGGAAATCTGGAGCTCTCTGGTATTTCTGTTGCCCCCACTACCCGACTACGGATAAGCAGTTGAAGATGGATGGATAAGACCAAAAGACTGGAAGATTTTGATATCTGGTCTGCAAAGACTACACACTTTTAGATGACTAGAATAGGGCTAAAACACAAGATTAAGACAAAATGAGAATTTGCTCTCAAAATGAAGTAAATGTACCATTTTGTACGACAATCACTGGTCTGATACAACCTCTGTCTCAAACCATCACCCTATCCCAACCCCCAACGCATCCCACGGAGCATTCACCCAAAACTACCCTTAAGGATTGAGGGAACATATGAGCTGAGGGAACATAGACATGACCCCAAAATGAACAGTGTTCATGTTCCTAATTTATGTTTGTGTTGTCCATTCAGGTGTCATAGCATCTCTGAATGAATATGTGCCTACAACATTTGTGTGCGTGTGCGCGCACGTGTGTGTGTGTGTGTGTGTGCGCGCGCGTGCGTGCGTGCGCTCGCACGCGTCTGTGTGTGTGTGCGCGCGCGCGCGTGTGTGTGTGTGGGGGGTGTGTGTGCGTGCGTGTGCGTGTATGAGATGTGGGATTGCCTGTGCTAACTTGTTCACAGCCTGCAGCAACCGATAACTTCAGCATACAGAGCTGTTTGCAGTCAAAGTTCTACTCAGAACAAAGGCTGAAGCTTCACACTTGCCACAGGAATGCTATTAAAGTAGAGGGGTAGCGTATGTGTGTGTGCACTGCTCACACGCGCGCGCACACACACACACACCCCTACGTTAAATATGATCACCCTGGGGTGATTACATGGAATAAGTACTGTAAAAACACTGTCATTGTAAACCATTACAATGTGCCCGCCAAGTGCATTTGGGAGTGTAATAGGTGAGTGTGTGTACAGTGTGCCAAATAACTGACACTGTTTGCTGCAGTAGAGTATACAGTACATGCTGGGGCTGTAGTGGGATTAGCTGCACTGTGCAGGCATGTCTATCACATCAGCGAATCTGTGTCTAGTCAGTCACAATCAAAATGTTTGACTTCTGTGTGTGTGTGTGTGTGTGTGTGTGTGTGTGTGTGTGTGTGTGTGTGTGTGTGTGTGTGTGTGTGTGTGTGTGTGTGTGTGTGTGTGTGTGTGTGTGTGTGTGTGTGTGTGTGTGTGTGTGTGTGTGTGTGTGTGTGTGTGTGTGTGTGTGTGTCTAAATCACTTATGCGTTAAATGTTCTTAATTCAACTAGCAAGAGGAAAAGCAGGTTTTATGTGAGATTTTAAAAATGTTTAATAGTTGTTTATTCTCCTCACGCACAAGGAGAATTATATTCAATTCATTTTCAACTCAAGGAGCTTTTTTGGCATGGGAAAACAAATGTTTACATTGCCAAAGTAAGTGTCACAAATACAATACAATAAAAAAGAGTGAAAATGGGATAAGATATATACAGTTGGAGTGGTTACCAAGTTTTGTAAACAGAGTTATGTCACATTGCATTAAGGAATGTCTGGAATAGCTGAAACAACTGAGGGTGAAAGAACATGCTTTGTGTGACAGAGGGAGATTGTAAGCATTGACTGCCCCCTACTGGCACAATTATTCTATTTCACCTAATTGAACGTTGTTTACAGTTCAGCCTGGAGAGTGCAGGTGCACAATGATAGAAATGCTGCTACATGATACAATTTCAGAGCAGTATGATTTGAATTTAACTTTAAGTGAAAACTGAAACTACACCAAAGTGGCTTTTAAGGCCATATTATTTCATATTATAAATTCTACTTACTTTATCCTGAAACTGCCAGCAGATCTAGTTTTGCCTGCCTTAAAAGATGTGATTTTTTTCCTTCTATTTCCTCACCTCACACCCCTGTCCCTCTCTGCACAGGTGATGAGGAACAGGGCTCCATGGCGGAGGTGTCCTACTACTCTTACGAGTATGACCCGGACTCTGAGCCTTTCCTTGCTGACGCAGAGGGAGAGGACCATTTTGAGCTTCCAGTAGGAGATGACAGGGAAGAGCTCAAAGTGGCACTGCCAGCAAATACAGAGCTACCCACACTGGACACAAAAAACACCCCCGAGCGATGGTATGGTCCATAACGTTTGGCATGTAACAACCATGTTTCTAACCAGTATTTAACTTTATAGTAGGATTATAGAATTCTATTAATTCTATCAATTCCACAAAAAAACAACACAAATCGCCATGAATTCAAGGTTTTGTGAGTATTTGTGTGTGTGTGTGAGAGGGTTTTTTTTTTTTTATCACATTCCTATTCCAATAATTTGAGCCATTGGTGAGTAGAAGACTACATCAGTGATCAAATTATTGACTTAGAATTGTGACAAACCACAATTAAGCCTTCAGTTCATGGGGAGTGTAACTGATATAACATACAGTATTAAGTCACATAAACTTTGACTTGGCAATAAGCATTGCATGTTCAACCAAAACATCTGTGTTAACAGCATCACTACAATATCTTCTTTATCATGTCTCCCACAGAAACACTCCTGGACTGCAGCAAGCTCCGCGTGTCCCATTTGTACATTATTTGTGAATATGACTGAGTGAGTGGAGGGAAGAGAAGCTCTGGGCTAGGTGGTCTTATTAGAATAGATGGTGGGGTCTGGTGTGTGTGTGTGTGTGTGTGTGTGTGTGTGTGTGTGTGTGTGTGTGTGTGTGTGTGTGTGTGTGTGTGTGTGTGTGTGTGTGTGTGTGTGTGTGTGTGTGTGTGTGTGTGTTGTGTGTGTGTTTTTGTGTGTGTGCGTGTGTGCGTGTGTGCATGTGTGTGTTAGCTCTTTGGTTCTCAACATGTGGGTCGGAACCCCATATAATTTGTTTGTGCGTGCGTGCGTATGTAGCCATACATGCGTGAATGTGTGTGTGTGGGTGTGTGTTACACAGTGTGTGTGTGTGGGGGGCATCACAACACCTAGTTGTGAGATTGTACTTCGGCTATCTGTGGAACCGAGTCAAAATAAATTGAATGCCTCAACTCAAACACTTCAAACTGCTTTTCAGGGTCGGAGGTCACCATTTCAGATATTATCTTGTGGGGGTCACGATCTGAAAACGTTGAGAACCGCTGAGTTAGCAAATTGTCAACAAGAGAGTGTGTGTGGCTGTGTGTGCGTGTGCCTGTGCACGTGTGACTGCTAATAAGCTAGTGTCCTCCAGACTTCTGTCATTCTTTGGTATGTTTCTAATCTCCTAGTCACCAGTAGACACCATAGCGCCTTTTGTTACTCACTGTACTGCCTCTGTAGTCACTAGATAAAATAATCAAGTATTTATGTTTGTAATTACACCTGAGTTTAAGCAAGTGTGTTTTTCCTATCTGTGGTATTTATTTTTAGCTAGAGCTCTTTTTTCTCCTTTTTTTTTTAAAAAAAAAAATGCTTTTTCATGTGTTTTCCTGTCAATATTGTTAATTTTTTGCCCCATAACCTATTGGTTTTTACAGTTGAAACAACATTCCTGTTGCGTTGTGAAAAGCATGTAACTCCCCTCCCTTCTCAGCAAGCTTTAAACCAATTATTGAGTTGTTTGATGAAATTCCTGTACTTGTATCCTGCTGGAAAGACATATGCTGCCCATATGCTCTACAATGGTTATAAGCTCTTCTTTTCCCCTGGAAACTATACAAGATCACAGCTAACTCACATTACAGTAAACTATCAGCTGTCACCTTAATATTGAACAACAGACAGGGATTTGATTGTACAGTACATAAGCTATTTCGTTTTTATTTGTTACATTTTGTTTTGTGAAGCAATCAACTTAAAAATATATATATGAAATTAGTAATTACTGTAAATGTACCAAATTTGCTCAAGTTGAAACCCATAAACTTGTAATGTAAAAGACAGTGCTTTTGAAAACAAACAAGAATAAAGTTTCTATACAATCCAATGTCTTTGTCTAGACATTGATTTTTGAATTATTACTTAACAATTTCATAGTTGTTAGTTAATACAGCATCTCACAAACATTTTAACCACTTATACTTTGGCTATTCAAAAAATGGCAGGTACACAAACCCTTTGCGCCACTTTGGCACTTGACTACTAATCCAATTCCTACATACCTCATACAAAATGTAACATATCCTACTGTGAACATTATGCGCTTGAATGTGAATCTTTGAAATGTTTTATTTTTACTTTCGTGAACGATCAGTACACGGTTTGTGTTCAGTGGTGCGCAGTCGGCAGTCTGCCGTCCCTCGCTGTACTCCAATTTGCCGGTTTAGGTGGTGACGTACTGGGCCATGGCCTACTTGTGTGCAACGCGCAACTTTGCACTCTGCTGAGTTCTGATCTAGTTAGAAATATACTCCTTTAAAAGATCAGAATATTGTCTAACATAAGGAAGTCATTGAACTTTGGTAGTTCAAAAACACTGACTGACTGGGTTAATATGGAGTCAGTAGGCTATTGATAGTCAATCTATCACTTAACGTACAGGAATTAATTGGCTATCTTTACTTTTAAGGTTGAGTTATTTAACTTCAACGCCCAGTGCATTCTCAATGGCAATAGCACAAGCTTTAGCATGCTACTCGTCCTACATAGTTACTGTAAACCTAGGAAACTAATCTTTGAAATGTTTCATAGTTTTAGAAATATACTGTTTTAAGAAATGTATAATGGGGTGAATTCTGTTTAATTCATTCTTAAAAGTAAAGCCTTGAACCAGGCTTGAATTCATAGCCTCCAAATAATGTAGCCAGTGCCCAATACAAAGACAATAACAGGGGATTTGTTTAAATGCTTGTGAATCACGATGAAAGCAAGCCTCTGGCTTTTGACTTTTTTTTTTTATTTGGCATTTTGTACGCATGGCAGGCACAGTGACTCAATGGATAAAGCTCCTGCCTGGGAATCTGGAGGCCACAAGTTCAAGTCCTAGCTCTTACCCATGTGATTACGACAAATCAGATTGCTTCAACAGAGAATTTCTGAGAAACATTCCTACTACAGACAAATCTACAAAATAAATAAGTAGTGGCACCAATTAAAAACATGAATTAATCACAAGGAGGCCCTTTGAATATTTTAACCAAGTTTGTCGCTCTAGTACATGTACCTATTTGTTATGAAACTGAGGGTTATGGCGGGAGGCTGCATGTGTTCCTTTGGTCTGGTGGTGATTTCCTGTCAGCAGTGAGCCGTGTTATAGCTCTGCCGCTGACTGCTTCAGATGATAGCCCAGACTATCTGATCTGTGGCACAGCAGTGGGGCTCTATGTCTACTCTGTTGGCAGTGGTTGAAAATAACTGAGTAGTTTTATTTCTACAGTAACAGAGTGTTTCTACTTAACATATTTCTTTACTTAGGCAAAGAAATGTGAGTACCGTAGGCACCACTGTCTGTTGGATATAGCACGTACTGTATGTCCATATCTAGCAACATACCCCCCCCCCCCTCTTTTCCCCTCCACAATGGCAACCACAGTTTGCAATTTCTAATTGCGAAAATTCTAGTGTATGACTACATCAGAGGGGCCTGCCAAGTCTATTAAATGCCCCAGGTGAGCTACACTTCATCTGACCCTACAATGCAGCTCATGTATCCAGCACTGTATCTGTGTCTGACTGTAATTGGGTATGGCAGATTACGAATTTTACGATAATCGCAGTCAGTCAGTCTCACTTTGTGACAAGCTACATATATGGCCATCTCCACATACAGTATGAAGATGACCTCATCAAACCATGGATAACCATCAAACCCTTAGATCTCCATATATAGAACTGACCTATGCAGGCATTCCATAGACAACCCCATATCTCCTTTGCAAATTTCAAAGATCTTTTAAAAATTGCAAATCTACGAACTTGCTCTGTGATCTTAAAATAGTTGCAGTCGAGTAAAATTAGTATTGCATACTAGTGCAAATTGGAAACTGTAATTGGAACCTGTATATTAATACATCAGAATTGAAGCTCTTAAGAGTCTTTAAAGTACCTTCCACTGTTGCTTACAGAAACTTTACCCTCCATAAGGCCTATTCAAAGCTGTGACAGTGCAATATTAACCCTATGGTTTGAACAGACAGGGGGGCCTGTGTTCCCATAGGGACAATGAGCTTATCAGCCAGCGCTACGCGGGGGTCCGGTCCAGAGGGGTCACAGTGTGTTCAGAAGCGTCTCCCCGGTAACTGCACGCATGGCTGAGTGATATTGCGTCTCCACGCTGTGATGAGCAGCAGAGAGAGTGAAGAGGACAGAAGAGGGAGAGGAGGGGATCTTGGTTTCACTGACTGCTGTTGGGGAGCTAGCGTTACATGAGAGTCAATGGATTGGAGTGATCACATTGTTTCTAGGCCGACATCAGCTGAGTGCTCCTGTACACAGTAGTGGAAAGTAACATCTAGTACATTTACTCCTCAAGTACTCTACTTAAGTACAATTTTTGTTTTTATTTCTTCAGTGTTTCCAAATTCCAATACTCATACTATTACTGTACATTTCACTCCACTGCAATTATGTTATCTTTAGATACGACATGTATTTAGATTAATGTTACAAAACAGATTCAGCCCTATATCCATTCCAGCCATTTGAAAATAGTGACATCTTTTTAAAACCATTTTTTAACACACATTGAACTTGTGAAATGACTGGGACATTGTGCACTATGAGTAGCCAAATATACTTTTAATTTTTACTTAATTGGGTTTTAACAATTACAATAAATGTATAGAATTCAAGACTTTTGTAACACAGTATTTTATTTAAGTATTTATTTATTTACATTGTAGCCCACTACTGATACTTTTACTTACCTAAAAGTACCTTTCCCGCCACTGGTGATGACATTTGTCTCTATGCATCAGCTGAGTGCACCTGTACACTGTCAACCTGAAGAAGAGGCTACTTATTCAGCTGACCCACCTAGGATGGATCAGTTGGATAAACAGACCCAGCAGGAGAGAGACCAGTTGTGGTATTTTAACGTTTTACAGTTTCTGTGATTTTGAAAAATTGGAGATTTGATTTTTTTTTTCTTGCTTAGGGTTTTGTTTGAACAAGAATGTAAAACATATTGGATCGTGGAGGTATGTTGTAATATTATTAGTTAGTAAGGAAATATTGTTTCCAGAGTGACTATATCCAATTAGGCTGTTCTAGACTAAGGACTGAAAATGGCTTCTTCGTTTAAATTGGGACTCATTTTATTGCATTTTAAAATAAGACTTAACATTGCGTGCACCTTGTCACTGTTTTTAGTGATTCTATACTGATTAAAATCGTTTACACACTTCATTCATTCTAGGATCATTCACTGGTCATGAGTGAAGTTGAGAAAAAGCGCCCTATAATTGCAGGCAGAGAGAAAGGTGAGTTTCATAATAGAGATCTCAATTGTCCTTGTGCCTTTACTAGAGGGCAAATTTTGTATTCTGTTATAAAAATGTTAAATGAGCTAAATTTTAAGACGTGTGCTGTCCTGTACATATGTGTTGTCCAATCTTGTGGTCATTGGCTATAATGCATCACCTCAGAATGGGGAACATTGGCTTCCACGCAGGAAAAGATAATTTCTCAGCTTTCATACTTGCCAGGACTTGTTGTGTTCATTGTTGGAAATGCTTCCAGACCCCAGTAGCTGTGCTTGTGTAATGTGTACATGCCCTTGAACACCTCTATGCTGAGGTAATGCTATTCCAGGTCGTATCTCAGCACACTGCCTGCAGCGGTCTGGAGAGGCAGCATGTATGCCACAATCAACTTAGAATTATTCATTTGGGGTCTATACAGTAGCTGGAGGCATATTGGCTGCTGTTTATCACGTCTCTCAGAGAGTACAATGCTGATGCCAGTCTGGGATCAGGTTTAGCCTTTCAGACCATGGTGAATGAGATGGTCAGTGCTCAAAGTTATTCAGGGTTATACATGGTTTACAATTTCATATTTTCCAGACCTCTATTTGCGTTACTTTGATTTCAGCCTGATTATATTACTCATATTGATGTTGGTGTACAGTCTGTTAAAGCAATATAGCAACCTGTATTGTGACATGAAATTGTTTCCTTATGCGATTAAAGTCATTTTATAATTTACTTATTACAACATATTCCAAAGTGATTGTTCTCAACATTTAGCTTCTAACCCAAAGCTATAACTACCCTCTGTATATCTCAAATGCAGTAAATGTATATAGTTTTATTGTAGCGTTGTAATGATCATAATGATGTTCAAGTGTTGTTATGACCTGTGTGCAGGGCCTGGACCCGGACGCTATGCATTACCATCAACCATTGGTTTCATCGGCCATGACTTCACCAAGTTCACTAGCCCTGCATACAGTTTCCATGGCAGGATGAGTGACAACAGTGGGTTTTTTTTGCTTATTTTTCCTTTTTATCATTGGAAAATGTTAAATACTGAGTTAAAAACTATAGTGGTATTGGACTATACAGAATCACCCAATTTGTCCTTTACAAAAAGAGTAGAACAAGTGAAAATACTATGGAGCCCTTTTCAACGAATTGCAATATCAAATCAAAACTTTGTTGTTGCATCATATGTGTTATAGAAAAATGTGTGTACTTAAGTTGTAGGTACACACTGCATGTTTTCTAAATTAGTAATTAACAGTGAGTTGTATTGGGCTTGGATCAATAGGTATATAAAACACTCACCAAAATGCATCTTTGATGTGATGTAATACCTAATTCAAGCCATTGGGGGGAGACAGCTCCTTAAAGTACAGTAGTTAAAAAAAGAAAGGAAAAAGGTAGATGATAAAATATAGTTTAAATCAGCATATAAACTCACTTCATTGAATGAATAAGTTACATTTAAATTATCATTACAAGACAGAACATGCACAAACATTTAGAGACGCTCTGGCCTGCAAACTAATACCTAAAAAACTGTTTGTCTACTAACTAGACAAACAGTTTTTTTAGGTAATAGATATACACCTATTATTAACATCATTGCATTAAATACAAATGTATATAATCCTCTCACTTATGAAAGGGCATTCACTGGATAGCTGGATTATACAAAATCCAAGTCTTTGTTACTTGTTTCTGATGACAGAATAGTACCCATAAAGCCTTGGTATACTGTTATTACACAGGTTTTATACAAATGTGCATATAACAGGATAGCAAAAACCTTTTTTTATATTTGTATCTTGGTTTCTTGTGCAGTGTACAGTGTTGACTCCAGTCCTGGGCCTCAGTATTATATTGATGCAAAAATCACTCGCTTTGGTAGAGATGGTAACCCTGCATATTCAATGCTGGGCCGAATGAAAGTGCCAAGTAAGTTCACATCTAAAACAGGTAAATACCCTTTTATTCAAAATGTTTGTTGTGAAACTTAAATGTATAGTTTGAATAGCTTTTATACCAAATTTGTTTTTGCATGTTATGTCCTTGAACAGTGACAGCTAAGGTTTTTGACAGCACATCTTGTATTCTAGTGTCAGCTGGTACAACTGAAAACTTGAGTCACCATTTGTCCACTAATGAGTTACTCCGTGTTGCTCGTTTTTCACATGCTAACCATTCAGCTCTTTTTGTTTGGTTCACAAGAGGGGATTTTCCAGACACCAGGACCAGGTGCATACTGCCCCGAGAATGCCCCTCCATGCAACACCCAGCGTCGCCCTCCCTCTTACACCATGGGCTATCGTACACGCTACCGCGCCGTAGACGCGGTACCTGCCCCCAACAAGTACACTCTGCCTACACTCATGGGACCGCAAATCCCAAACAAGCCTGCGAGTGCAAGCTACACAATGTCAGGACTATACAAAACAGGAGGGCCTTCAGAGGACTTGTCAAAAACACCAGGGCCTTGTAGATACAACAGCACAAATCCAAGTGTTTATTTGCCCCGGCAACCAGCGTTTTCCATGCTGGGACGTCACAGCATACCCAAAGATGCTACCAAGAAGCCTGGCCCTGGATCTCATAACCCCGAGAAGGTCACTGTCAACAGACCAAGAGCCCCAGCCTACTCTCTGGGCATCAGACACTCTGAATACGTCACCCCACTGGTTGTAAACGTAGCTGACTGAGTATTCAACCACAGTATTATATGATGAATATTAACTAACATGACATCCACTGTGGCAATCAAAGGTTTGCAATGAGCCAATGCATGTATAAATGCATTTTATTTGTATATCAGCAATAGCTAGAAATAAAAGAAAATATACTGTAAATATGTACAGTAATACTACTTACATATTTAAACAAGAAATTTTAAACAAGAAAATTACAAGGATTTCACACAGTTTTCTAAATATGTAGGCTTTCATTTAAAAATAAAATAAAATGCCTATGACCCTTCAGTGCACATAAAATAAAAAACAATAACAAGATGTTATTTGTTTAAACAAAACAAAACAAGATAACAGAAAACGTCTTCATATTGATGCTTATCTCGTCAGTGTAACTCAAACATTGTGTGTAAGCTGTGTGAACCATTTTTAACTGTCCTTGGCAAACACTTTGCCATTACCACTGACTTCCAAATATGAGGGAGTTTATATGAACAACTATTTAAGCGGGTCCTCTATAGATTATACACCAAAACACATTTAAATATGTACACACACATGAAGGATTTGAGGAACAGATGGTTTGTTGCTTCACACTCAGTCTTCTTTTGGCAGAAGTCTTCTGAAGAGCAGTATGTGTGGCTCTGAAGAGCAAAGACAAAACCAAAACAAGAGTCTGTTACCACAACCTAGTAGTGGCGATAGTCTACTAGACTGAGCAGCATTCCATTTCGGGTGTATGAACCAGTCTGGATGCTGGAGTGGAAGGGGAAAAATACAACACATAGATCATAGATTTGTGGTCGGCAAGCAGGAAACTCATGGCGGAACTAGTATTATGAGTGGCATAATTCTTATTCCGTCTTGAGTTTAGCTGCTTGATGACTATAAATCTGACTACAACATGACATTAAGTTATCATCCGCTCCAGACCAGTTTAGACAGCCATTTTGGAACAGAGGCCAGGCTTTCTCCCTTGGTGGAAAGCCTGGTTAGTGAGGTTAGTGGACTACAGCAGAGTGGCTGTAATTACCACATTACAATTAAAAGCTCAACAAGATAGACTGCATTGTTGAAAACACAAACGTCTTCATGTGGAGGACACCCAGAATAACAATAACATCCATCCAGGCATGGGCCTCCATGGCCAATAATTCAATGTTGGATACGAATGTTGGATATGAAACATTTTGGAATTTAGGCATTTAGCAGACGTTTTTAATCCAAAGCAATTTACAAGAATAAAAAGATAGCAATACATCATATATATATATATATATATATATATATATATATATATATATATATATATATATATATATATATATATATATATATATTAGGGCTGTTGAATGATTAAAAATGTTAATCAAATTAATCACAGCTTCAAAATTATTTAATCATGATTAATATTCGAACTATGTCCAAAATATGCATGTTTTATGTAGAGGATTTCAACATTTAAAAAAGAAACCATTTATCTTTAAAATATGAATCAAAATAGGTGATCTACAAGCCCTCAATGCTTGTAGATCCTCAAGCTATACTCTATGGCTCTGCTTACAGGGAGACAGGTAGCTATATGTCTCCGTAAAACCGTGCTGTTCCCATTTCTTTCAATGAGAAAATGCTCAGTGGGTTGAGTCAGTATGAACATGAGTTAATTGCGTTAAAAAAATTAATCAGATTAATCAACAAAATTAATTTAATCCCATTAATTAACTATTTTCAACAGCCTTAATATATATATATATATATATAAAGACTAGTTACCATAAATTCTAAGCTATGGACATAATAGTGGAATACATCTATATAATGAAACTGATTGATTTGAATATGTTGTTAATGTTTAATTAAATGAAATGGTGTAAATGTCATACTTTTTGTATAGACTTTAAAAGAGTTTAAGTATACAATTATTTTGGACCCCCTGTAAACCCTTAGTTTGTTGATTACTTTGTCTTTCAATGCAGTCTTTTTTTAAGGTAGTATAAACTAAAGGTCCTTATCCCCCCTGGCTCACCTGGCTTGTGGACCATGTAGTGAATCCAGCCCTGGCTTTGCTGAACCCCAAGTCCCCTCCATTCCTCCTCTGTCATCAGGTGGGATGTGGGAACCAGTTTGGACAGAGTTTTCGGAAGCACAACATGTCTAAATGACAACAGAGAGACATACAAAAGTGTCAAGCATGAATTGTCCTCGAAATATCATTACCCTCCGTCACGTTTAGGTGACAAATGACCAAATGATCTACAAAAGCCAACAAGTAATGTGTTTTAGTATCCTAGTAAGCTTGTAGATCATGCAGTGGTCCTGAAACATGAGGCATGAATTGGGTTTAGACTGCATAATAACCTATAGAAACATGATATTATTAATATTATGTTGTGTTTTATTATTAAACAACACAAAATAATATTTTGCACGGCATATTTAAGCATAAGGCAAAATCTTTTTTTAAATATGTTCTAAAATAAAAATGTATAACTAACACACACACACACACACACACACACACACACACACACACACACACACACACACACACACACACACACACACACACACACACACACACAATTCCAGGTGGTACCTAACTAAATGGATTCTGCAACCGTTAAATTAATTGTTTTGTAAAGAAAGAGGTTTCCCTGTCAGCTCTTCTGTTGTACTAATAATATTAGCTATACAATGGCCCAGTGGTATTAATACTGCATGGAATTTGTGAACAAATGCTAAATAATGGGTCTTGACACGAAAAGGGTTAAAAACAATGCCAATTAATAATGTGTTACTTAACTGGTCAACTAGTCAGCTGGAGGAGCCAGAGTGACCCACTTTCGACATTATATCTACCCGCAGTCATGTGAGTAGGCTGACATTGAGGTTTAAAACTGCATATGCGCACAGATTACAAATTCAATGTTGACCAAGTATCGTTGACCATTCATTGAGATACAGCGTGCCGTATATGAGTTATATAACACAGAATGTAATGTAGCTAATGCTAGCCTTCAGTCATCACTGTTGCATAAATTAATTAGGCCCACCTGTACTCGAACTCTTCGTCCGTGTACTTGTCAGAGTAGTAGATATCTTTCTTCGACATTTTGAGCGGCTGTTAGGTCGAGACTTAGAATTGTTTTTAAGGCTATATAGTTAATTAATAGCTCGGTTTGTTTACAGGGAACAGGCTGACAACTGCTTCTGCTGTGCTGTCTGTGTGTTGTGTTGTGGATTTCAAACTTTGCTCAAACGGTCCGCCCGCCTGATGGATGGAAGCCGCACGCGGACAAAACACATACCGCTCGAGCAAATCCCCCGCCCCCTGTGATTATTGTTGTGCTGAGTTGAGGAGTTACGCAAAGTCCATTCACTTTATGGGGCCAGTTCAATGGCGGCTGTTCTACATAGACTTCTATTGAGAATGGAGACAACAAATAGGGACAAGTCCTGGGCCCTGTGAACGTAGCCTAGGCAGAAATGCACAGGACTCAGACAACAACTTTAATGATCAACAGCTTTAATGATCTTTAAATTCCTTTATTTTGACCGTGTTGTAGTAATAGTACAACATAATTACCGGTATTACTGTTCAAAACGTTGAAGCGTTTGAGCAAGCAGCTCTTATGTGGGTCAGCACCGCCCTCAAAGTCTTTCCAACTCCAGTGTGTCCTTCTTTCAGGCTGCATGAACAGCGCTCGAGCGCTCAGTTTCTGCCCCCTCAATGTCGCAACTCTTGTGGGTCGTTATGCTTGTTTCCTCTCTTTAGCAGTGGTTGGCCGCCAGCTCTGCGCATTCTCCTCTTACAGTGTTCAAGAGAATTGTCTGCTACTAGTACTCCGTGTCTCATTCATCTGGTCTCTAATCTGAGTTGCTTTTAATTTGCGATTTTATCCTCAGCATGCAGCAGAGGTGGTTCTTGGTCTTCCTTTCCTGGTGCGAGTTTCGTTGTAGGGCTTGATGTTTTTTGCGACTTAATTTATTTTGGGGACAGGACACATTAAAGGTTTTTGCATTTTTCCCGACTGACTGACCTTCATTTCTCAATGTAATGATGGCCACTCGTTTCTCTTTACTTAAACTGATTGGTTCTACTTTTTGCCATATCATGAATTCTAACAGCAGCTGTCCAATAGCTGTGTATCAACCAAAGACTTCTGCACAACACAACTGATGGTCCCAAACCATTAATATGTCAAGGAATTCCACTAAGTAACCCTGCCAAGGCAAACCTCTAAAGTGAAACATTTCAAGTGGTTCTTGAAGCTCATCGAGAGTGTGCAAAGCAGTAATCAGAAGAAACTAGAATATAAGATATGTTTTTCAGCTATGTATTTCACACTTTTTGTTAAGTACATAACCCCTTCCACGTGTTCATTCATAGTTTTGATGCCTTCAGTGAAGAAACTACAATGTAAATACTCATGAAAATAAAGGAAAAAAACATTACATGAGTTGTGAAACCTTGATCAAAATAGCAAGTCTTCTAATTTTGTGTTTACTTTACCGTAGACAATAATCAAGAGTATTAAAAAGATCTTGGTTACAAACTCTCTGGGGACCACCTGGAATTTGGTCTGCAAATTCCAGGTAAGTCAGTGAATGATTTGCACAAAAAAAACTTACATTTAAATGTTCCACTATTAACTCAGTAAGTCAACATTTAACTTTTTTTTAACATGAACTTCAATTGATGTTTGAGGTCTGTGGGTTTGAAGTGTTGTTGTTCCAAGTGGTAATCACTGTTGTCAGGGTAATGGCTGCTAATGAGTAGTGCTGCATTCACAGCATGTCTTGTTCCACTTGTGTACGTGGTGGAAGTCATGTTTTACCTGAGTAATCAAGTAAAAACATCAAAAGTACAGTATCAATAACACCATGTGGGACTACTACTTTGGTTTTCAGAATTTACTTGAGTAGCTTAGTACTTACAAAAGTATTGTGTCAAAATACAATTGTCCCATTTCACATATTTCCAAATATATACAAATTGATAATAGCTGAACTACAAGCTCACAAAGTGTATGTTATACAAAGTGTGTGTTTTACAAAGTTTCTAATAACTAATGTTTTAGTGGAGTAGAGTTCAATACTCTTGGAGGATAATTAAGTACAATTACTATAGGCTACTGAAAAATGGAAATACATACTCCAGTACTTAACTACAGTACTTAAGTAAATGTGCATATAGTTACTTAACACCCCTGCTTGTGTATGCACAGAACAAACCTTGGGTGTATGTTAACTTTTTTCCTTTACTTTTTTCCCCCCAAATGGAACCTTGTCCTGGCTGTATTGTTCGTGGTTTTGTGAAAAAGTTGGGTATTGATTGTTGTCATCTTTTAAAATTCTTATTGTTTTAGTTTGAATGAAACAAACAAAAACATACAAAAACAAGTAAACAACATTGATTTTGATAAAGGTTAGCTAGAAATCAAACAAGTTTAGCATGATCAGTCAACATACTGTATATTGATTGCCTCTGGTTTATCAGTAACTTCTGATACTTTGCAAGAAAGGCATGAGGTTTGATTGGCTGCTTGGAGGAGGTGGTGTGTGTGTGTGTGTGTGTGTGTGTGTGTGTGTGTGTGTGTGTGTGTGTGTGTGTGTGTGTGTGTGTGTGTGTGTGTGTGTGTGTGTGTGCGTGTGCGTGTGCGTGTACGTACGTGCGTGCGTGCGTGCGTGCGTGTGTTAGTTTGTGGTCAGTGAATTATTCCCCCACTGAGCCAAGAACTCCAGCTGCTTTGTATTATGACATTTGTCATTTGCACTAACTTGCCTTGTTAGTTGCACATAGTTTAATCAGCTGGTTCTTATGTTCTGTCTTCTTCCCTCCTGAGAGTATTCCAGTAAAGGTGAGTTTTTTTGTCCTTGATGAACATTGAACTGTTATTATGACCAACGCATCTTATTTTTACAATACTAGTTATAATCAAGATCTGATATTCTGGGATGTAAAAATGTTATATAGCTTACTGATCTGCTTATGTGTATTACTGCACGTGTAGCATAGTTTACACTCAATAAGATAATTTATACAAGACTGGTGGCTGGATGGGTATTGATTTTGTTGGATGCAAAATATTCATCTCCCTTCCCAAGGTCAAGGATTATTATCTCAATCACTATTAATGGCAAGTATTTCCTACAGCTACATCCAAACATCCAAAAATCTGAACTAACCATTTAAGAAATCTTTCTTGTTCACCTTCATACCCTTGCTCCGAACATCTCATTCACAGAGGGAGAGAGAGAAACTGTGACAGAAATGCAGATATAAGGTATAAGGTTTCTATTTATATTCCAAGCTTCCAGTGTGCCTGTTTTCATGTTGTGACCTTGCATCACAACATGGTTATCTGCTCTCATAGAAAATGTTGTTGTTGCTGTTGTATATAGGCCTGACCTACGATATTTGGTTTTGGACCCCAACCTGAAAATATGTTGTGTTAGATTAATGTTGATGGTTTTGCTGGGGACCCCCTGTGGACAGTTTTTAGAGAGAATGAGGAAAGGCAGAGGTGATCGGAGAAAATAAAGAATGCAGAAAGAATGTTTTTTGACAGCTTAAATCAGATTTGCATATTTAGATTGTTAATACTAAAAATACATTAATCAATGAATCTGTATTTTGTTTCTGTATAGAAAAGGGCCTTGTGCAGCATGTGCACACCGACAGGGACAGGTGCATAGGAGCCAGCAACCAAATGAGAATCATGAGAAGAAAAGGGGTCCCACACACTGTCTTCATTGATTGATTTTTTTTCTACTGTAAGTATATGTTAAAGATGTGCCTTTTACATGAATGGAGTATTTCTATATTTTGGTATTGATACTTTCACTTCCACCACTGCATGTGAGGATGTAAAGTAAATGATTGAGGGGTGAGAAACGGAGAGAGAAAGATAGAAGGAGAGAGGGGCTCAGCAAGGCTGAGAGCAAGGAGCTAAAAGGATTGTGCTTTCCAGAATATGGCAGATTGCTCTCTGGGGAGGAGGCTGGGCCAGGGGAGTTGAGGAGAGGGGGGTTAGGCAGATGGGATAGGGTGGATGTTTTTACTGATGCAGTCTTTTATGGCGCATGGTGGCTTTGAATTGCTTCTCTGGAATCATGATGTTTTTGCCTGTTCCCTTGATGAAGAGAAATTGGGTTCACTGACTAGTACAATGGACATGTCAGTGTCACTGCTGATAAATGGTACCCAAAAACACCTCTCTTGTTGCAAAAATCACACCTGTGTGAAATGAGCGGTGCATCTGTAGCATTTGGGGTTCCCCGGGGTATACCTGCAACATCCAGAATCCCAGGAACACGCACAGAGGAGTGTCCCGGTTGCGGCAAGCCTTCATGCATCAGAAATGGTCAAGAAATGACAGTTACTGTGTTGCAGCTTCGTGCTCGGACATACAGACACAGGACATGCATACACATGCATACACAAATTTACACACAATTACACAATTTTTGTATATTCATTCATACATACATACATACACCCATTGCTACTTAATGGAGCTGTTAGGCACCGCTCAAAAACACAAGTAATCAGTTTCCATTACTTTTGTCTGTGACCTCTGTGACAAAAGATACAGACAAGATAAACTGATGATGAGTAATTGCATTTATCCGAATGCGTTTAGATTCAAACAGAGAATAAGTTCTTGCAGCGATTGCCTAAGCCAATATTTTGTTCTATGATATAAAGTACCTGCTTTAAGTATCTGCAGTTGTTATTGTTATTGCAGTTATAGCCTGACACTCGTGAATAGTATCTAGTATTACAGAACGTGTGGTTGGTAAATATAACTCATGCCTGTTAACTCAACCAATGATTACGAGCAAAATATTAAACAAAATGTATGAAACATTTAACATATTGTTCTTTTCTTTTTTCAAGATGTGAGATTGCCGATCAGCTATTTTGGCTGTTTTTGACCACTTGCAGAACAGTGTGTTGATAGTTTGACTCCACCCGAACACCCGCTGCTTCAGGTAACTATATAAAAGGTATGTACTGTACCTACTGTGCATTTAAAATTTCAATCTGTATTTTTTATGCATGCAACCTCTTGCAGGCTGGACTGAGTTCCCACTGCACATTCTCTCATTGTTTTCGTCAATTTGCCTCTTTGTAAATAGACACAGGCATCACTATTCACTTCCATAAAGGTGAAATATTGCTTGCTAAAGTGCATATTTGCATCGACACTGTTCAGTTAACAGTTCATTACCTTTATATAAGTAAAATGCATCCTTATTTGTTTTGTTAGGAGTCAGGACTGTCGAAAAGGGTTGTGTTCTCTAGTGTCACATAGTTTGATAATGTGCAATGTGTTGAGCAATAGGCTGCTCTGCAGTGTGCATGTGTGGGTGTGTGTGTGGGTAGGTGGGTGGGTGTGTGTGCACACAATCGCGTGTGTGTGTGTGTGTGCGCGTGCGTGCGTGTGCGAGGGTAGCTCTAGCACAAGCAGATGTGTTTTAGCTAATGCTGTCTGAAAGCAGCTGGGCAGGGCAGGGCTAATAGACGAGCAATAACACAATGACATCATCCAGAGAGAGAGAATGAGCGAGCGAGAGAGACAGAGAGTGGGGGGGTGTACTAGTGAGCCAGCCCAAGGCAGCGAACAGGAGCAGGGCAGCTCAGATGCAGAGCAGAGCGGCATGAGTGTGGGAGAGTGTGTGTGCGTGTGTGCGCGAGCGGGAGAGGACCGGACAGCGCTCTGTCACCACTGATGAGGATATAGGACTCTTCCCTGAAGAATTTTGCCTCCAGACTTTACCCCTCTTCCATTACACCTCCCCCTCCCCTCCCCTTCCCCCCCTCTCCCCCTCGTCCTCGGCCAGCTATCCCCCCTCTCTCTCAGCCCTCCTGCTTCAGGCGGCTCCTCCGGGCATGCTCCTTAAGCCAAAGTATGGCCGCTTTCGCAACGACTCTGTGACCTCCTCCGACGACCTGATGCAGAGCTTAGCTATGAGTGGCAAAGTGGTGGCCACGCCGGTGGTCCCCTCGTCCACCCCCAGCCTGCCTCTGCCTCCCCTGCCCACCCTGGACCCCAGCTCCAGGTCCGTGTCCTCTGCGGGTGCCGCGGCCCTGGCCGACTCCCCCTGCCTGGACGGAGAGCAGGACGCCACCACCACCTTCTGCATGCTCATCCCCAAGATGCCTCAGTGGAAGTTCTCCAACTCCCTGCTCAGCCGGAGCCCTTCCAACTCCAGCTCCAGCTCCAGCTCCAGCTCCAGCAAGGACTCGGGCAAGGCTGCAGCACCTCCCTCCCAGCCCTCCTCCTCTTCATCATCATCATCAGTACACGGATCTGGGGGTGCGACCTCAGCCAGTGGCCCCGTGGCCAGCCTAGCTGCTGTGTTGAACTCCTGTGACCCTGTGTGTGTCACCCCCTGTTCGTTGCAGGCTATCCGAGGGCAGAGAATGGCAGCGGCGGCCGGTTCAGGGGCCCACGGATTCGGAGCCACAGAGGTCACAGGGAGCCCGGGGGGCTTCTGCAGTGCCAGGTCAGGGCTGAGCCGTCGGGCCAGGGTGGAGGGCATGTGGCTAGGGGGAGAGGACTTCAGTCAGAAGGGCGGCTTCATCCACAAGCCCACTCAGGGATGGCTGCACCCTGACAAGAAGATTGCAGGACCAGGGGCCTCCTATATTGTCAGGGTGAGTTATTACTCTACATCATACTAAGTCATTATCTGTTGATTTATCACTGGGTGGGAGTTGTCTTGAATTAAAATTGAACATGCAACTCTCATGAGACCACGTTTCCTCATGGAAATATCGTATAATTAAACTCAGGCTTTTGTTGTTTGCCAGCAAGTTTGGCATTCCTTTCTTTATCAAGCAAGCAAGCAACAACGCAAAAGCCATACTTTTGTCCAAGCAAATTGTTTACATGCAAATTGTTTACAGCTGATTCAACACAGTGGATATACAATTGCCTGCCCAGGTATTAATATTAGATAGATCACATGTTGTTAATACGTCCAGGATGGTGTCCCTGGGCTGGAAACAAAAGGACACTACAGTGTCAGACAGTTTGTTATTCAGCACCACAGGTTGGTGGAATCTGAGGAATACATAATTCACATATGGATCTCTTGGAGTGGCTGTATGTTTAAAAGACTGCATCAGACAGGCTTCAGGGGGAGATGATACACTATCAGCAATAGGACAATTTCTGCATTATGGTATACTATGAGCTTTATAAAGGGTATGTATATTAAGGCATTAACAATGACAGCCCTGTATATTGCAACTCAGTGTAACTTATCTCTTTGTGTATGACTGTTACTGTATCAATTGAATATAGACCAAATATGAATAATATGAATTTACCCAATATCCCAAACGTTGGTTAAAAAGGACTTGGCTGAGAGCATAAAGAAGCATGTGGGAGTGGCATTCTTTGTGTACTGATTGTGTGTGGAAAGAAAGAGATACTGTGCCCTAAGATGTATGGCATGTAATATTTGATTTACAATGTTTAAGCACATGATAAGTCAGCTACCTGTTTATGTAACCAATTGTTATTGTTTTCTATTATCAAAAATGCAATCAAGCCTTGTCAAGAAAAGGAAATTGTAGACTCTTTCCCGCCAAAGAAGGTGGTAT
The DNA here is from genome assembly GCA_039105355.1 of Benthosema pterotum. Classification (NCBI taxonomy): domain Eukaryota; kingdom Metazoa; phylum Chordata; class Actinopteri; order Myctophiformes; family Myctophidae; genus Benthosema; species Benthosema pterotum. Next base: position 18,008,175 of record CM076979.1, read on the forward strand.
TGATTTGATCATGATGCGTTGTGATGATGGCTCATATAGGGGAGTGAGGACATCGCCTCCTTGTTGCCAGCTCGTGATTTAGTGCTCACAAAGGGTTACCGTCCCGAGAAGACTACCTGACGTCAATGTCAACCATCTCCCCCCAGCGAACCCCCTTTACTCCGCACCCTCCTTCCTGCGATCCCCTCCATCCCCTCTCAGGCCCACCACCCCCACCCACCCCCACCCCAGCCTCAAGCCAACGACGTGGCTCTTGATTAGCCCGGTGCAGGACCCAAGCATGCTTTCTAATAGCGTTACACAGACACCCCATTCATTCTTATATTCAATTACATTTCAGCCACTGTCGTTTGCATCATGTGATGCAGATTGCGGGTTCTCAGCATCTGGTCCAGCGCCCGCCTGGGCGCCAAATCGTCCCTTACAAGTCTGTGTCTATAAATGGGGTAGAAAATAGTAAATCTCTCGGACCCCTGTCTATATATCAAGTTGTCAGTGGTCCCAAAGCCGACCCATTGAGGAACAGCAGTGCAGTTGAGTTCAGCCATGGTGGGGCCCTGGTTGGGAGGGGAGGGGTCCATCTGCGTGAGCCCTGATGGACAGGGCTCACACAACGTATGAGCCATGCGCTGCTGATATAAAGTAAGCATGACGCTTGGCAGTGAAAACATAGAGTCACCATACTGGGGATTCTCTGGGGCTGATGTTAACAACCGACACCCTGACTCACTGACCCCCACCCCCCTTTTAGTATTGTCTCTGGACAGATATCTCACTCTGCTCTTCACCGACATTCGGCCACCACTGGCGACAAGAGAAGCGGATCCTCATGTCCTCAGAGCAATTTTCTCCCCCTTAGAATATTCTCTCGCAGTTTTGCCATGCAACCTGAACCACTGTATAGCTGAAATAGAATACTATGTCGTACCTAATAATCAAGCCCTATTGGACGTCTAAGCCTTGCTGCAAGTGGCACTGACTGCAGCGAGCGCAAGGATTTGCTGCGAGCGACTGTGCAAATAGGATTCCACGGCATGCGTGGGCAGAATGCAGTTTGTCTGCTATACAGTGTGTTTAATGTGAGTCGGGAGGAGCACCAGCTGCATGTATTAGTGTCACACAATGACAGGATGTTTCTGCTGCGCTGGGCCATTTTCTTTGCACACTGCATGGCTTCAGTACATGCACATGTGCACAGCCACACGTACAGTATACTCACAGACACATGACCGTGCATTAACATGCATACTTGCACACACATGCAGGTGCACACATGCACACAAGCACGGATGTGCACACTGCACACACACACACCCTAGATCAGGTTTTCAACCAGTGGTCCCAGCTAAATGGTGTAATGTTGGTTAGCCAGATGTACTCGACAACGTAAACATCCGGGTCCAATTGGTTTCAAGAGGTAAACTATTAATTAATGTGAATTAAGCCACTGTGTACACAATTAGAGAATGTAGAAGACTAATGGTCATTTTCATGTGTGCAGGTGTTTTGCTTCTGAAATCCAGCCTGGTTTTGTGGACAAAAACAAAAGAAATCTTTAGGTTTGGCGTCTGTAGGGATAACATGTCATCAAATGGTGGTACATGGCTGAAATGCTGAATAAATAGTGGGTCCTGGTATTAAAAAGGTTGAAAACCCCTGCCCTAGATAATGAGCCGGAGCCATCCTCTGACATCCTTCCTATGTGCTCACACCATGCCATGCCAGTGACGTGACACCACACCACACCACACCACGCTGGCAGCAGTCCCTGACCTGCATCTGCACCTGACACCCACCCACAGCACTGCAATGCACCCCCCGCAAACGACTGGCAAGCCCCTGCAGCTGCCAAGCCTAACCATCAGCCAGAGAACAATAAAAAACCTGCAGACTACAATCATTCTGTTCAATTAGGTGGCTGACATTTCATTTTAGTGCTGCATGCACGGGACGCCTCTTCCAATCATGAAAGAATAGCCGTAGTAAGCCATTTACCGCGGCTACAGTAGAAATTAGTGTTAATTTATCTATTTGTGACTCTGTCTGGGGGGTATACAAAGTGCAACCAAATGGATCCTTGCGTCAATCGGGTCCATTTGGGTGCATTTGTGCACTCCCAGGGGTAAATTAACATGGGGGGGTCATCTTCTTACAGTGTAACAGCAGTTCAGAGTATTCCTCTTGTACTGTATGATGCTCTTGGTGTCAGGCAGAAACCTCACCATACAGTAGTTTCACTTGTCACTGTATGTTTCTTTTCTCATACATTTCTGTCTACTTTGCGACACCAATTACTGTACACTGTCACAGTAACAGTCAGTATGGCAAAGTTTTGGTATGAGGTTTCCACCCCACAGCATTGTGTGTGTGTGTGTGTGTGTGTGTGTGTGTGTGTGTGTGTGTGTGTGTGTGTGTGTGTGTGTGTGCGTGCGTGCGTGCGTGTGTGTGCGTGCGTGCGTGCGTGTGAGAGAAACAAGGACATGAAAGATATTTCCATGTATTGGCTCCGACCTCAAATAATAATTTTCATCATATTTGTCCAAAGCCATGATGACGTCCACTTGTTTGCCAAAATGTATTATCCTACTCATATTCATAGAGTTCATACAGTCAGGAGGATATTAGGATTCCCATTAGCTGCTTCATAACAACAGCTATAGTCTTAACTGTGATCCACAAAGGACATAAAAAACATGACATTCTACAATACATTACGGTACATTGACATTAAGAGGAAAACAACTTTCCTTCAGACAGTGACTTTCATACAGTATCATTCTACACCCTATTCTTAATTCTAATTTATTCATATTGTATTTTGAGTAGCAGCAGAAAGCACACATGCACACACACACACACACACACACACACACACACACACACACACACACACACCCACACACACACACACACACACACACGCACACACGCACACACGCACACACGCACACATTCATCATTTATGCATGTCTAGTGCCCACATAATAGGTCTGCTAAAGGGACACAAACACTGCACTCACAAAACAACAACGCTTGATCAACACACATCAAGTTGGTGGCATCATCGTCACAGATTTTACACACAAGGTGACGGGTGGCTCTACCAAGTCATATAAGGCCAAGCTTCATCCCAAATTCCCAATCTCTCTCTCTCTCTCCCTCTCCCTCTCCCTCTCCCTCTCCCTCTCCCTCCCTCTCTCTCTCTCTCTCTCTCTCTCTCTCTCTCTCTCTCTCTCTCTCTCTCTCTCAGTAGAGTGCATCATGAGTTCAATGAGCAGACATTAGCCGTTTCACAACATCAGGTCAAGGAACATAAGGCGGTCCAAATGTACCCTTATAGTTACTCTGAGTTAAATTATTGCTTGTATATATGCTACAGTGTAGTAGATTGGAGTTCCAAAGATAGAAAGAAATGGTCCCATTTATACACTATCAGACCCCAAAATGGTCCATTTTGGACCCCCGGTGATCCCCGGACCAGAAATAAACTGGCCACAGGATGTCTTTGGCAGCACCGACAGCCAGGCTACATCAACTAATATGATAACCATCTCTCTCTTCCTTTAAATAAAAAAATGACTAATTTCCTTGAATTTCTCGAATTAATGCCTCTTTAGAACGTCTGTGTGTCCCTGATAAGGGGATTGGTGCATTGGAGACTTAAGACGTCAGGGTGGAGGGGCAGTGCAGATAGGCAAATAGAAGAGGGCATGCTTCACGTCGGCACAGGGTAGCAGCCTAACAATGGAGGCATTGACCGACACAACAGAGAGAGAGCGGCAGGCCCAGTAGCGACCATTTTCCTGATGGAAGGCTTCCCCATGTCTCCTAATCTGGTTAGAAGGCTCATTAAGCTCTCAGGCGGTCGCTGTGTGTGTGTGTGTGTGTGTGTGTGTGTGTGTGTGTGTGTGTGTGTGTGTGTGTGTGTGTGTGTGTGTGTGTGTGTGTGTGTGTGTGTGTGTGTGTGTGTGTGTGTGTGTGTGTGTGTGTGAGAGAGAGAGAGAGAGAGAGAGAGAGAGAGAGAGAGTCACAATGGCAAGAAAGGTCTTGGAAATACTGGTGAATGATATAAAAATGATTGAGTCTGAATCTAAATCAGGATTTCAACGATGTGTAGCACTAACACAGCTGCTCAGAGGTAGGGCATATCACCCTAAGCAACTAGCATAAATCCTCAGTGTTACATTTGTAATTTAATGTGACAAATGTATCCAAATGCACACATCATCTGGTCACAATATGTGCGTTATGTGTTCAAGGGTGTCCCTGCAAAAAATAAAAAATAAAATGAAATGAAATGAAAAAAAAAATAAAAAAAAAAATAAAAAAAAAAAAAAAATATATATATATATATATATATATATATATATATATATATATATATATATATATATATATGAATAGCTATAAATTATTATTCCTTTATCTACTAATAGGTTATAAATATTATAAAACTGTACATAAATGGCATGGTTATTAACCTATTATTAATTAAATAATAAATATAATAAACCTAAATGTTTAGTTAGGCATGTATGGATGTTAACAGTCTGTTCATGATTATTACTCATCTACAAACTGCTTATAAATGTTTATAAATGCTTTATAACGGGTTGTTATTGTAAAACGTTACCGAAGCGGTAACCACAGTTGCAACAAGCCCAACTGTTTAGATTTTTTGATTGTTTTCTAAATATTGCTTGAATAATTGTAATTGAAGTATCTAATCAATAAATGAATATATACAGTCAATAAGCATATGCATATACAGGCTCTGTTGCATCCTCGCATATGAATGGTCTCTCGTGAATGTGACACACACACACACACACACACACACACACACACACACACACACACACACACACACACACACACACACACACACACACACACACACACACACACACACACACACACACACACACACACACACACACACACACACACACACACACTCCATCCCTCAGAGCTGCTGTGAGTGCAACTAATCCCATCAGGAGACCATTAGCACCTCAACCTTCTGGCCATTAAGGGTCCACTCAGTTGTCTCTGGTGCCTGGAGCACACACTGGACCATCAGTGTTTCAGTATGTGCAGTGTCTACATGACACTGCACATACTGAAACACTGTGTGTTTCCCATGACACATTCTTCTCTGGGATGGCTTTAGACCAGGGGTGGGCAATTATTTTTTTCTGAGGGGCCAAATGAGATACATAAAATATTGTGGAGGGGCCAAGACTAAAGGCTGAACTAAAGTCTCAAGATAAATAAAGATAAAAGTAAGAGTAAGACAAACATTTTGACACCAGGACCGTCTATTTATTCAGTATGCCACGGACCACCATTTGATGTCATTTTATCCCCACAGACCCCAAAACTAAAGATTTTGTTTTTGTCCACAATTCCAGGCTGGATTTCACAAACAAAACAGTCAAATTTAGATCAAAACAAGTCTCCACCGTCCGGGCTCAGGATCGATCCCTGGTTCCCTCATCTTCTCCTCATTCTCTTTGGCGTTCGTTTCCATGGTAGCACCTTATATATATCTATCTATGACGTCATCATGACGTCATCGGATGCGGACGGACAGGGTACGATTTATAGTCACCACCTTACGGTGGAGACAACAATGACCATTAATCTTCTAGTTGTGTAGACTCGGGCTAATTCACATGATGAATATTTTAACTCTTGAGAGTGTAAACATACCTATTTGGTTTCATCTTTACGCTTTCAAAGAGTTACATCTGGTCAACCAACTTTCCATATTTGAGTGGGATCTCTCAGGACCACTGGTGGTCCCCAGGCCGGTCAGCGTTGGCTAAAGGGCCGCATTTGGCCCCCGGGCCGCATAATGCCCAGGTATGCTTTAGACCCAACGCCGATTCTACACAAGCCTTCTAAATCATTATAGTTCTCACACTTGCCACAATCAAAATCTTAAATGACTTGGATGTTCTCCCTGTTTCATTAGGGTTTTAGCTGTGTACTGTTGCCGGCTCTTCATCGTTTTCTTATTGTCTTTTCCAAAAATTGCCAATATACATACATGTACAAGCTCACACAATGTGTCAGATGTGTATGATTTACGCCCTGTTTGAACAAAAAAATTGACAAATACCATTATGTAAACATCATGGAATTGTTCGTAAACAAAGAAATAAAATAACCACCCCGCCCTTCTGTAAGTCCCTCCCCAATCCGTCCTTGTCCAATAGGCATGTTAGCTTGACCAGGAAATCTTGACCTGTATAGCAATAGTTGCTAAAGTATTTGGATTGTCATTGGACTAAACTGTCTGTCTGTCTGAGTGTCTGTCTGTCGGTCTGTCTGTCTGTGCATGTGTGTGTGTGCTTGTGCACGCACGTGCACGGGCGCACGCGTGTTCAGCAACATTCAAGGTCTTGCATACGATTATTGAGGGAATGTTGATTTTAACATTGAATTTTCAATTAGCCGTCTCAGCTAGAAGCTGAAATGTCAGGGGGCTGATCCCTGTTATTGACGTGAGAACGTTACAGTCTCAGCTGGTGAACCCTGCAGGGGGTAGCATCCACACACTCTGCTGACACTGACACAAGACCCTGAACAAGAGAATCCACTACTATTGCAGACAGCCTTATCCTTTGAAACTTATGTAAATAATGTAGACTACAGTTCAGTCAGGAAGACTCATGTCAAAGTAAGCTGGACATTAATGGCTTCCTCTTTAAAAGAGAATTCCACACCAAAACACATTCGCCATCCACTAAAATACTCGCATTAGAATAAAGACAACCCGCACCAATGCAAACTGTTGGAAGGGATGGGGACCTCAAATGTAGAAAAGGGCGCATCTATGACAAAAATCAAGAGCAATATACATGATGTCACAGCGATCAAGGTAGATGGATGCCAAATGTGTTTTGGTGTGGAATTCTCCTTTAACGTGTTCCCCAAATTTTACTAAGCACAGCATGCTAAGCAAAATCAGGGAACGTTAAGCAAAGCTGGGTATACCAGAGCAGGCCCATAGCAAGGCACAAAATCAGATAAACTCATGCACATCCAGTTCAATATTTAGTATGTTTGAATGATGCACTGACTGAACGATATGGTGGAGGCTGGGGTGGTGGAGGAAAGCTTCTCCAGTCAGCAGCAGCAAAGAGTAGCAGAGCCGTATCTACTGTAAACTGACCGCCTTGATGACTAAATGAGGTGTAATTGGTGTATAAGAAAGTGGGGCTGATTGAAAGCAACTGGCAGAGTGACAGCTGATCGTTTTGGTATGTCCGGCATGGCAAGACATAGCAGCTGACATACAGCAGATGTCCAAGATCACAATAACCTTGTAGATTGGCTATTTCCCCACACAATCTTACGATAAAGCCAAGAGGTCATTGTATAATTATGAATCAAACTAAGAAATACCAGTATGACGCCCTGAGGGGGAGGTCACATGGATGCATCTGCATGGACAAACTGCTGGGTGAGCATTGGTGCTTTGCCATGGGGGGTCAGAACAACACATGTTGAGTGTCTCGAGTGTACAGGGTTTGATAACATCAGATATGGAATGTCAGAATAGGCCACCTTCATATATGGAGATCTAAGGGTGGCAGCGGAGCCCGAATAACTTTAGGGTAGGTCACTATTGAATTTGAATGGACAGTTATCAGTCAAAAGGGAGACGTCGAAGAACATGTCAGCTCCAAAAATGGAGATCTAAGAGCTTTAGGTTTGAAGTCATGTATGATGATCCAGTCTTCTCCATGTATGGGTCAGCATTCAAACATGGAGTTGGCCATATATAGAGTGTGTCACAAAGTGTGATGTCACACGGTGTGATGGACTGATGTTTATGGTGCTGTGAGATGTCACAAGGCATGATGTGCCACAAGCCATGACACCTGACTGACGAACGGGTTTTGCAAGTTTTCATAGTAATTCAAATTATAATTTCAAATAACAATAGATCTTGAGTGACACCATATTATAACTGTAGTTTTGGTATATGTTCTGTCTCTCTCCATGCAGTATATGGGCTGCATTGAGGTGCTGAAATCGATGCGCTCGCTGGACTTCAACACAAGAACTCAAGTGACGAGGTAAGATGGGGCTAACAATTTTATCCTGGTATTTTAATGGTGAGTCGGGACAATCTGATCGTACATCTGTATAGGGATTAGTGGAGGGCACTGGGAAAGTATTCAAATTTTGTACTTATAATAAAATCATAAAATATCAATAATTGCAATGTAGATGTACTCTATTACAATGATCTAACTCTACAAGTAAAAGTGCCATACTCAAAATGTACTTAAGTATTTTTTTAAAATTTTACTTAATACTAAAAAGTATTAGTTTAACATTGCAAAATGTCAAATGTCAAAGTTCAAAATGTTATAAAATCTTTTGAAAATAGTTGATCCACACACGGCCCTCTGCCTGATCTCTCCTGTACGAATCTGATCTTTGTATTGGTATTCATCTTTTTTTTTTTTTACTATGTTTCCCAAGTACGTAACTGTATTGTTAGGGCTAGTATCTTACACTGGTCATTTTGAAAGTGATCGCGACCCACGGCTGATGGTCCATCAGTCACGGCTGGTGGTAAATGACTTGTGACCGTTACCAAGTGTTAGTATGGCCATTGGTCGTTTTCGCAAAATAATTTTGCTGTCTCTCTGTGAAAGAGCTCCGAAAAATTTACTGCATGAAATGTGTTGCTGATTGACATTCATCTGATGAGATTAGAACCTTCTGTGTACATACTACATATGGTTACAGTTGATGTTACATTTTCCTGTGAAGCAGCAATTCATAGCTGTAACATACAGTATCTATTCTGTCATTTGAGAGGTATCAGTATCTACTACAGTTTTCTGTATGCGTGTATGTGCCTTAAGTGTGTGTTTTTGTGCTCCACATGTAATGTTATTGTTATGAAGGCACCAGCACCACTCCAGCACTCAATATCTCTCTCTCTCTCTCTCTCGCTCCCTCCCAATATCTCTCCATCTTTCTCTTTGCCTCACTCTCAGTGTCTCTCACCCTCCTCTCTCTCCTCCATAATCGATCGTTAGTAATCAGAGCCCCCCTGTGCACCCAAGGTATAAGTGCAAGGGGTTGGGGGGTGGGGAGTGGGGCAACAGAGATGGAGGGAGGAATAGAGACAGATCTATTATTGATGATGTTGGCTAATGACTGTGGAAAGCTGCAGTGATCCTCAATGCACCCCCCCCCCTCTGGATAATGTCTTGTGTGACTCATAGCTGGATGACAGGGGGCAGGACGGTGGGGGTTCAAAACAAAACAACGGAAGGACAGAAGAAACAGACAGCAGAGAGATGTCTTGTTGTATTAGCTGTGTAAATCAGCTTAGGTTCCATTGTGACCGATGACATGACACACCAAGGCTGGTGGTGCTTGTTTTTGAAGACTTCTAAAAGGTTTTAGGGTTTTGATGACATGACATGATGGCGTGATCCGTTTAGTTGTTTATGGTTGTTCGTCTGTGGACCTGTCCCTGCGACACTCTTTATTTCTTAGCAAATTATTTTGACCGTCCTTTTCTCCCCAATGTAGTCGTTATCGTGACAATTCAGTGTCAGTGCTGTTGTATGATCCTACTGACTCAGTCAGCTGTCAGTTAGGAGCTCCCAACGGGAAGACATGGAGTCTTCATGCTACTCCTCTCACCCAACACTCCCTGCTCACAGGTGGCACCTCAGACAGTCTATAAAATACTATTGCATTTCATTTGGGTAGCATGGAGTCTCTTTTGAATTGCCCATGGTAATTTTAAATATTCATTTAGTGCCACTGAGCACACAGAGCCCTTCTACCCACAACTTGGCTGAAGCCTGTCAGGCTTCTCTTTGTGATCTTCAGAGGCCATTTTGTCACAGTGGCTACTTTACAAACGACCTCCAAATTCCCTGGTGGCATGGAGGGCATGCGACCTCAGGCCCTGTGCACTCATGAGAGCCCATCTGTCCAACAGGGCAGTTAAGATGACTGATCGGTTCAATAAATCAAATGCTCTTCATTTGTACCACTTAACATAATATGAATCTATAAAAAGCATATAAAATCTGTCTGGAGCAGCACATATATTTGAGTCTAATAATGAAGTCAACACTGCCTACATTAGCCTAATATTAAATAGAAATACTACATGTTTAATGAGCATTCATTAAATATCATGCTTCACATTTATTGATGCAGGTTATAATGCAAATTCTAGTTAGCAGAAATGTTGAAACTTTGTTGAAACAGGTGGTCCAGGAACCACTTCCTTGCAAGTATTGCATGTGCTCCCTGACCATGCGTTAGTAGTGTAAGATTTTTATTTTATGTTTCTAGTTGAGAAACAGTGAAGTAAATGACCTGGTGACGTATCATTGCCGTCCATGTGGTCTTTTACTGACGATTCGATTTCAAGAAATTCAACAGAAAAAGATTATTACTAGGACTAGGACCACAACAGTGGTCCCCACGTTGATTCCGAGTCAGGGTGGTCGTCCCTTGTTCACAATTGGTTAAAATCTCTTGTTCTAAAGTACATATTTTTACAATACTGAACAACTTGTGATGTTTAGCCTACTACAGTGTACATAAGAATGGAAACCGATATGCACATCCTAATAATTCAGGGTGATGCTAGACTCAACAAAACAATAAACTAAATAAAACAATGGCATGTCCACATACAATGCTCATCTGCTCCCTGTGTTTAAACCTACAAAAACAACGTTATGCCCCTCCAGGATTTTTCAAGTTACATGGGTATGGTCATAGACTGGTATCCACTGGGTGTTGTCATTCAGTTATTGAACTGTATGTGGCGACCCACTCCAAAGATAATAATAAAAGTACTGTATATCAAATGGTATGGGCCATACCTTCATGAACAATAGGTTAAAAATGCATGTTATATTCCAGAAATAAATACTGTATATACTGTATACACAATCCGGATTGCGTACATAGAGAGTACACAATGAATACACATGTATAGCAGCCCAGCCAGGTCCAAGTGTGTATGTGTGTATGTGTATGTGTATGTGTATGTGTGTGTGTGTGTGTGTGTGTGTGTGTGTGTGTGTGTGTGTGTGTGTGTGTGTGTGTGTGTGTGTGTGTGTGTGTGTGTGTGTGTGTGTGTGTGTGTAATGTTGTCGCTTGCCTTTTTAACCTATTCATGAATGTATGTCTCCTAATTTGATATACTTTTATTATTATCCTTGGAGTGGGTCGCCACATACAGCTCAGTGAACTATTTGAACGACGACACCCAGTGGATACCTATAGACCTATTTAAGGTGTCTATTACCATACCCACGGAACTTGAAAAAGTTCCGTGGGTCAGGGGACCTGACGTTGTTTTTGTAGGTTTAAGGGTGACAGGTCACAGGGTGCAGATGAGTATTGTGTGCAGACATTCCATTGTTTTATTCAATTGCCTACAACAGCAACAATAAATTAGAAGACGTCGAGACTGACAATAAACTTGGTTTAATCAACATATTTTGTATAGCTTGTAAGTCACTAAAAGGAGGGGCTAAAGAGCCACATGTGGATCCAGAGCCGCCTGTTGGAGACCCCGATCTACTGTATACCAAATCCCAAATTGAACTGTTACCAAAATCATGCCGCATACTATAGAAAAAGCTACCCATTGCGATCTCGTAGATCTCCTAGTGTTAGTGTTGTATTAGGTTCAATCCCAGAATAGGGACACCATGTTCATGTGGTCAAGTCAAATGTGCTGTATTGAAGGCTTTATACAGTCCCAGTTAGGTGAAAGAGACATGGAGTGATCCAAAACCAAACGGATGCAATAAACCGGACAACACAGCCAGCAGACACATCCACATCCTGAATGTCAGAAAAATACCAGTCAACCTGAAAATCTAATTTCCACGAGCTGTGTGTCCTCAACAACACGAGCCTATGTAGCAGCTGTGTCTGTGTCACAGTATTAAGCCATTAAGCAATAAGAGCAGGCAGGCAGCAAGAGGCCTTGCATTTTTAGACCTAAGAAAGAGCCCAAGCTTGCACTTTACCATCACCATCATCGTCATCAACAACAACTAAAACAACACCGCAATCGGCTCCTCCCAGTGTCCTCCCGTTACCAGGAGCATTGTGGTGCTTTTTCAAAAATCCCTGAGAAGACCTTTAGTCGAGATGGGGACGCTGCTTTTTAAATATTTACAAGCCACCTGATAGGGGCAGGGTTCTTCACTCTGGCAGGCAGGCAGGTCGCCTCCCCCTCCTCACTGTCCCCTGACAGTCTAGATAGAACACAACATCCCCATGCAGCCTCATCATCGGTGTGTGTGTGTGTGTGTGTGTGTGTGTGTGTGTGTGTGTGTGTGTGTGTGTGTGTGTGTGTGTGTGTGTGTGTGTGTGTGTGTGTGTGTCTGAGAGCGCATGCTGGCATTCGTGCCTGTGAGCATGTGTCATCATTGCATCATATTGTCTCACAACAACACTATACGTGACAGCTCCATATTCTCAGTATGAGTAGCTATGGCGGTATGGCGGTTTGGCGGTTTGAGCGGGCGGGTGGGCGACAGTGAGTCAGGAGGCAGGGCAGCCGTCTGGGAGCCGGAGGGTTTCTGGTTCGATTCCCTGGCTCCTGTTGTCTGTAACTTGAAGTGTCCATGAGCAAGACACTGTGAAACCCTAACTGCTCCCAATGGTCAGGATGATGCTGAAGGTCAGGGTCTAGCATGGTTTCTCTGCCATCAGTGTGTGAATATGTACCACATTATATCATGTGCAGTATTGATTGATTAGCATTATGCACACAACAAATGGTCAACAAATGGTCAAAAGGATAACACGTAAAACAGAAAGGCTATTTCCATGATGGTCCTCCTGTATCTGTTGTCGTTAGGAGTAAGGTCGGATGTGTTGAAATCATTCCCAAACATGTGTTGGTTCAACATTTGGTGCTCTGTGCTTGCGGTTAGGGATTTTTGTCAGACCAATAATAGGCCTATGCTAAAGCTGAGCACACACATTGACATTCATTCACTATTGACAGGGCAAAACCATTAATGGCACCAAACTGCTAATTTCTTTGAGTGGCCGGAAAGAGTCACTAAAAAGGCACAACAGGATGAACAGTATGCAGTGCATTCACCATGGCAATTAATTACAACATTTCCACATTGTTTTTGTCATGTAGACTCTCTACTCTCCTCCCAGCCCGACTCTACTAGACACTCCACATTATCTCCCTCTCACATAGACATACCGTACAATACTAGAATAGCCTATCCCAATACAGACAAAAGCCATCAACAACCATTAGCGAGCGATCTTCTCCCTGGGTTTGAAGCAGGCTAATCGCACAGATTAGGCTGTGAAACACAGAACATTCTAGCGTCCGGCAGAATTGGTTTGAGGGATATCACTGAAACGTGAACAATGCTCTCAGTAAACAGAGAGATGGGTTAGGAGGCCACTAGCCTGGTCTAGCCCTCAATGATTTTGGCCTTGGGGGGGCGGGGTGTCGTGGGATCCACACGGCGGAAGTGCTGCGCTCTGATTTGATCTCACTAACGTGTCGTCATCTCCGGCCCCTCCCCCTCCCGTCCACTGCTGTTCTACGTCACATCATTTAGAGCGACGCCCACCCCGGAAGGTTCACTCCCCCCTCAAGGCCACTTTCCAACGTGCGTTAGTCCAGGCTTTCCGTTTTCGCGCAACGCGAATGAAAATGAAAGCCTGGGTGTCGAGGCTAGGAGGCCACACCGTACTGTATACTGTGTTTGTAAACTGCAGGAGGAATAGGTTGTATAACTGTGGAATGCAGCATGTTGCGTTGTGAGCTCAGACCTCTAGATAGGCTATATTTGTGAAGATAAGATTGCTTTGCCAAAAATAAAAGATTTGTTTTACAGTGGTTCTCAAAGTGGGGTCCAATGGACACTTTAAAGGTGATCTAAATGGAACCTTACAAGTCTGTAACTAAATTGACCGTAACATTTGGTTCAAGTATAGACCCCTGTGGGACCAACCAGCTAAGTTGAGTTGAAGTGGCTGTTAAGGAGAGTCGTGATTTCTTGCAGCCACAAAGTGTGATATTGATGAACTAATAGGCATAGTTACAGCTCAGTCAAGGTTATATAAGATACTGTATGTACCTGTATGTCTTTACTGTAATCACATAAAGTCATGCCTGGTAAAGGTTGAATGCTGGGAACCTTGTCTTGACCTTCGAACTGTGATGGATCTGTGACCTGTGACCTTACTACACGTTTAGGGAGGAAATGCAGAGCATGTACTTTCAAACCATTCAGGTGTGATTGATTATCCCCTCAATCAGCAGGACCTGGTTGTACTTCTGTATAATTTTAAAACATTCTATTCTATCAGTTCAAATGTGATTGTTTAGAGTACGTCATGGTCTATTCGATGTCACTACTTGTCGATCTCCTATTAAAAATAACAGCCTAATAATATTGAAAATTGAACGTATCTTTGAATGTTTATTACTTGCATGAGCGGAGTGGGCACAAGTTAAACGATTGGTGTGTGGTGTTTGGTGGTTGGTGGTGCACAGTCATTGCCGTCATTGCTGGATTTCGGTAGTTGGCAGTCATTCCTCTGTGTACTCCGATTGGGCGGTTTAGGTGGTGATGTAATCATGTCATAAGTAAAAGTCATGAGTATTAGCTCCGCTCACGCACGGGTAGACCATGGCCTAGTTGTGTGCAACCCGCAAGTTCTCACTCTACCAAGTGCTATCATATTTTCAAAGTGAAAATCTTTGATTCTGGGGGTCCCTAGAAAGCTTTCTGATGCTGCGTTCACAGTGGCATCTACCATTCATTTATACAGTATATGCAGATACAGGAGATACTTATAAATAAGAGTTAAGCGAATAAGTTGACCTGATTTCAACTTCAGAAGAAAAGATACATACGTACAGGTATATGCTGTGTAACCCAGTCTCTTTGTATCATCCAGTGTGACTGTGAAGTGAACACAGCATTGAGATTTAGAATGCATTTCGTAGATTTGGCATCGAATGGGTTAAAGACATAGTTAACATTAATGCACCATTACATTGTCCATGGATCCCAGCATAGGCTGTTGATCAATAGCCACACACTCAATGCTCATTTATCAACTTGTAATTAGAGCAGTGGGCTCCAGGGGGTCCCTATGGCATCACAGCCAGTTTAACCATTTTAACTAGCTAAGGCTGGATTTGCTAATGTCTCGGATCAGATGGGGGCACAGGACAACATGCAATATATATTAATTTAGGGGTATTTTACTCTTGACATAAACTGAGAGAACCCCTGATGTTGAGTTCATGCATATAACAGATTTGACCCATAAGAGTCCATTTAGTGACACTTGTATTGTACGCTGGGGGTGTAAAAAAAATCGATTTTGAATCGATGTATCGATCCAACAGCCGACAATACGATGTATCGATACGTCCGCAAGAGTATCGATTCATGTTTAAAAATAAATGAATAAAAATCTGGTCTATTTTATCCATTTGCTCCTGGACGTAATTCAGACTAGGCCTAGGTGAAGTACAACTTTGCTGTTTCTCAAATAAAATGTATAACGTATTACAGCTTTCATTGATTTATTTCGAATTTGAAACATTGTCTAGTCTGTAAGGTAAAAAAGGGTAAAAAAAAAATCGAAATCGAATCGAATCGTGGTGTATTCTTGAGTATCGGAAAAAAATCGAATCGTTGGGTCAGGAAATCGATACTGAATCGAATCGCCATGATGGGTGTGATTTACACCCCTATTGTATTGTACGCTGGCAGTGTTAAGTGAAGTGAACACTGTGGATTTTAGTAGCTTATTGACCGATAGCCATGCTAACGTGTGACCCTTCCTAACCAGGGAGGCCATCAACAGGCTGTGTGAAGCCGTGCCCGGGGGAAAGGGAGCCTGGCGGAAGAAGGTCAGTCGTAAAGATGCTATTATCTGCACGTGTGTGTGTGTGTGTGTGTGTGTGTGTGTGTGTGTGTGTGTGTGTGTGTGTGTGTGTGTGTGTGTGTGTGTGTGCATGTGTGCGTGTGTGGGAGTGGGTGTGGACAAGCATGGTTGTGTGCGTGCATCACACATGGTTCAAAGAGCAGCTGCAAATAATTATTTAAACTGACATGCAAAAAACATAGCTTTAATTGGCCTTGAATTTGGGGCACTCAAGTGTGTGGGGCTAAGTTGTCATACTCAACATGGCGCTGTTGGGTTCCAGCTATGTAAACCCAATAAGTAGGACCCAAATGGACCCTTACAACCAAGTTAGGGGCTGGATTGGGGTTCCAGAGATAAGTATCATATCAAATGTGAGAATAAAGGGCCTGACTGACTGGTTAATTGACAGTTGATGTATTGTGTGTCTTTGTCTCGTAGGCCTTTAACAAGGCTCTCCAGTCCATCATGGGTAAAAGTAACTTACGTTTTGCTGGCATGAGCATTGCGGTCAACATCTCCATAGAGGGCCTCAGTCTCCTCATCCCAACCACACGACAGGTCAGACTCTCATCCATTATGCATTTACATTGTACATCTTAGGACCAAAAGCTTTTGTTCGATATTTTGGCCTTTCAGTTTGCTCACTGTTGATAAAGTTGATTATATCCACAATGCACATTTTTGTTATTGATATAATTGATATAGTTGGGACATACAGTAAAATATGAAACATTAACAAAAGTTACATAGGTAACCATGGTTATGTGAGCGGTTGGATCACTCCAATCTAGTTGCAGAGATCTATCACATGCACCTCGGAAGGGGCACGAGGAAGAGGAAGTGATGTGCACAGGCAATATGCCCTTGGTGGTACAACTGTAGTTCCTCATCACTTTTCCGTGTAATAAGATGGGAATCGCTGGTACGTCTGCTCGATGGCTTTGCAGAGTGGAAAAACTCTCATATATTGGAGTGATCCAATATAGCACTACTTAACTTTAGATAGTTTTCACAATTATACTATGTAAATGGATGCTGATTTTATGCCATATGGGCAGTGGCGAACAATAACACTAACCACACATAAGAGTTATATGGTTGTATCCCAGTGTGGCTGTACTGTATTTTTCCCTCTGTCTTTCAGGTGATAGCGCACCATCCGATGCAGTCCATCTCCTTCGCCTCCGGGGGAGACACTGTGAGTGCACTGCATTATCCCTCCACCGCTTATACAGTATTCTTCTATGCTTCTACTTGGTGGGAATGGACCTTTTGGCAGACGGCAAGTCTGACCAGGTTGCATTTGACTGCGTTCCAATCCCACAGGCAGAGAATCAATAAGGGCTTTAATTCAATTATATCCCACCCCTAATTCATCTGGTCTTATTGAGTTTTTTCCTCCCATGTTTTGCAGGATACGCCCGACTACGTTGCCTATGTGGCCAAAGACCCAGTTAACCAGAGAGGTATCTAGTCCAAGGAGCTTTGCTTTCCATTCCTTTTTGATTGCACAACACATGCATTCATCAACATCTGTGCAATGTGTGTGGGTGTCTGTGTGTGGATGTGTGGGTGTCTGTGTGTTCGTGTGTGTGTGTCCATGCATGCGTGTGTTGTGTTTGTGTGCGCGTTAAATATGGATTAGATTCCATCCAGAGGGATGCGCATTATGACTCACTGCCACTTGTTTATCAAGATGCTGCTATCGATTTTTCTGACTCTCTTCAAAGACAAAATGAAGAAGTTCATTCTAAAATGAGTTATCTGTCACGACACCTACGCCTTGATTGCTCCTTTGAACTCATTACTGGGGTGAAAATGCAGCTCTGTGTGTGGTATACTGCAAATGTAATTTCCTCTCTCGTCCACTTAAACCCCATCAAGGGTCTATACTCGGTCCCCTCATGTTTTCCCTTGACACCAAAAATAGCTTACCTAGAGGCTCACAATGTGTTGCACATTGTGAGCTAGATCCATCATGTCATGTCCTGCTTGTCTTTATGACATGCCCAAAATAGGGATTCTAAGATGCACGATCAAGATGGTAGTTTTCCCTCTGTGGGATCAATAAATGTCTTACTTCTTTAGGGATTGACTACTCTTAATTTACTTTTGATTGATCATATCACATAGTTATTGCTTATAAAGCAATAACAACCATCAAAGACACTGTTACCATGTTATTTGTGTCCAAGGTGGCAAGCTGCTGATACCCCCAAATACTCACACCCACAAATACATAGTGCTGCTTTAATCTCATTTAGTTTTAGTTAGTGATAATACCCCCGGGGACACAGTAAAACACGTTAATTCATCCCTTTGTAACTCTGAGAGTGTAGGAAATGTATAAAACCAGAACTGGCCACATTTGGCTACACTCTCAAGTTAAATTAACAAGTTTTACAGTGTATGTATGTCCATCTCTGGGCTCACTACTAACATGGCTCTCTGTCTCTGTCAGCGTGTCATATTCTGGAGTGCTCAGACGGTTTAGCCCAGAGTGTCATCAGTACTATTGGCCAAGCCTTCGAGCTGCAGTTCAAACAGTACCTTCACAGCCCTCCCAAGACCATGGCCTCTACGGAGAGGTGAGCTCACTTTCACCAGAAAATACAGATGATGGAGGGAGGTGTGTGTTTGTGAGACGGGGGGGCGGGCAGGTATATAGAAATTAGCGGTCAAGAAGTGCACATCGGATCCAAACATTTCAGAACAGATCCGCCGTCTTAAAATCTCCCCAAATCAACATGGATGAAATATTGATTTTGTAATTGTTGTATAACTGTACTTCTCTCTAAAGAGATAAAATACAACATTTCAACCTAACCGGACTTTGTCAGTAGTGTGTCAATGTACACTTTCAGTGTAGTCTCTGGACTTGGGAAAGGTGTGTTGTCTCATGTTAATTTCCAATACTACCATGACTCCCAACATTTTATATACAGTACAGTGTGTAACTGCTTTGCAGCAAGTTGACAAAAGAGGATGATGCAATGGACACAGGCTGCATCCATCAGTGTGGTTATCACACTCTGGCACTGCCCCTGGGCCTGGCATCCCACGCAAAGTGCTGAGCTATGCCTTTCTATAGGGAGACTAAAAACCTGATATCAAAAGCTCTTCCTTTCTTGTGCATGAGAAGGAGATGTGATACTTTCCTCTCATATTCCCACAAAGTCCACCCTTCAGTTTTAATCATCACACATATCAACGGCCGCTATTCAGCGCTGTGGGTCCTCCGCTCTCCAGCATGTCACCAGACCTCAGGTGTGCTGCATGGGGCCACTGGGGACACAGGGCAAAACTCCACACTGGCTTTTCTATTCTTCTGGTTTCAAATGAACCCTATCCTGCAGCCAACAATAGCAGCAATGGGCCACATGTGGATTTATATAGACACACTTCGGATATGGAGATGTCATCTGATCTGAAGCTTCATTCTGCTCAAGAATCCAATTCAAGCTGCCATTTGTTTTTGTTGTTTCATTTCCCTTGCTTGTGTTTTATTTTATTTTTTCTTCCTTTTTGCAATTACAAAACATAGTCAAGGGACTAAACAAAATATTAATAAGTCAGATAACTGGACAACAATGTCTATATGCATAAGGTGTGTCCTTCACATCACAGCAGCAGTGCTACTTGGAGTGTATTCATACTAGTCATGTAGTGTATTCATATTGATATGCAGTACATACAGGTACACATACTGCATGTGATGGTTTCCAAGACTAGTGGTCACGTTATATATCCTTTCAGAATTCTTGTTTTTTTATTATAACTCTCCCCCAGCAGCAAACAACAACAACAACAGCAGCAGGCATTTCATGACCCAGGAACTGATATCTACTCAGGTCTCTTCTGATAGAAACAGTGTTGGGCAATATTTTTGGGAGTAATATCTTTACTTTATTTATGACCCCTTATAGAAATTGATGATATCACTTATTATTTGAATCAAAGAAGTAATATTTTCTCAAGACATTTACAACACAATCTGTTTAGCGATAACTTGTAGTATATGCCATGTGTGCAGAATGCTGTGGTGGATTAGGACCTACAAATATTGTTATCTGTTGATAGCTTGTAAATCTGTTCTATTTTTGCCCGCAAACAACAACAAGCTAATTTGTAATTAGTTAGCAGAGTAACATTACATATTACCCATTTTGGCAGAGTAATATCATTTCCCTGCTTTGGCTGGAAAATGTAATATTATTAAAATATATTACTGTAATATGTCATTCAATACTTCCCAACACTGGATAGAAACAAATCCAAATGAGTCTCTTGCACACATTTTAACACAGCAAGCTTTTTAACTATTCCAACGTTCTCACTCCTCCATCAGGACTTTCAGAACAGAGGAGCCGGCGTGGGGGGATGACGATTCCTCCTCAGAGCATGACTACTACAACAGCATCCCAGGGAAGGAGCCTCCCGTGGGGGGAGTGGTGGACTCCAGGCTCAGGCCTAGTGGGGCAATGCTGGGTCACATCCACACACAGCCGCAGAGCAAGGTAGGCAACTGTGTGAATCAGTGTGCAAATAATGGTTGCATTTGTAAATGCACATAGGCTGCTTTTTCACCAAAAGAACTTTGGTTCTAGAGCTGGTGCTGTGTTTTATTCTTTTAAGATGGTTTATATCACCACAGGGCTTGACACTAACACTTGCCCGCTTGCCCGGGGCAAGTAAAAAAAATGGTGGGGCAAGTGAAGACTGCTACCTGGTTGCCCGATCGGGCAACACAACACAAGATAAATTTGTCTTGAAGGCAGTCATTGCACTCTGCCTCTGTGTCTTTCCCTGCTTTCTGTCCACAATTCCAGGCTGGATTTGGGAAACAAAACAGGCAAATTACACACCAAAATGACCATTAATCTTCTACAGTGTAGGCCTGGGCTAATTAAGATGATGAATTTTAACTCTTGAGAGTGTAAAAATGAAACCAAATGGACCCGCAAGGGTCCATTTGGTTTCATTTTTACGTTCTCAAGAGTTACATCTGGTTAACCAACTTAACTGGGGACCACCTGGAACCTGGGGGGGCAAGTGACCATGACCTGAGGGCAAGTAGAACCTGACTTGGGCAAGTGCCTCGGAGACCTTAGTGTCAACCCCTGCATCATCTGTATTTTCCACCATAACAGTGATGCCTATTTTGGTTCGCACTTCAGGACAAGAAGTATTTTACTACCCCCCTGGGAGTCCACATCCGGACCCCACTTTAAGAACCACTGCTCTGCCAGGCTTTCTGGTACTACTGCTGTTTGCTATTTACTTTAGTTTGCATAATCTTGAGGGGAATCAGTGTCAAGCCTCTGTTGCATGTCATTTTCAACACAACCTAAATGTACCTCAGGACACTGTAATTGGGGCTGCAGCTGCTCAGGATCAAGCAGTGTCCAATCTCAGCCCATAATTGACAGGCAGGTTCAGGCTACTCTCTTTCATCTCTAGTCCATAAACCAATGACGAATGAGCCTTTCCTGTTCCTTGCTGCTATTGTTTGCATGGGTATAGTATCATAAGCCCCTGTGAGCGTGGTGGGTGTACTCCATAAATGTCCTCTCTGTGTGCCTGCACCGTAATTGCCGGAGAAAGATATGATTACAGGTTGAGCCCAGCAGGCCTCTGTGAGAGAAATCTTCCCCTTTTCCCAGCAGCTTGTTCAAGTGGCACGCACTGTGCTGTAGCTAAGGTTTCAGACTGAGTGCCTCCAAACGACATTATGCAGGGACAAAAGATGTATACGTTGTACCAATCAGCCAGTGAAAACAAATATGTTTAAGTCATTGAGTGTCTTTGTGGCATACGGCATGCGTGTGTATGTGCGCTTGTGTTCATGCATGCATGTGTTTGCAGATGGGCTCCCCAGCAAGAACCATGTCTTACCCCTCTGGTCAGCTGTGCTATGAGCTACACTGGGACACAGAAACCAGCAGTGGATCAGGTAAGACCTCCTGTGGCAAAACAGGAGTACTGCAATTAGAAAATGAGAGCTGGATAATGATTAGTGAAGATATTCAGTCAATAGACATGAGGATCTTTTTTGCCTTCATCCTTAGGCCTGACATCAGATGGGTACCTGCGTGCAGACGGTCAGCCTCCCAGCAGCAGAGACTATGAGGAGCACTTGTACGTCAACACACAGAGTCTGGACGGAATGGACTCGCTGGCCCAGGGCTCAGACGCAAGTAGGGGAGGACCCAGGGGACCTGAAAGCCCAAAGAAAGACATCTTTGACATGAGTAAGTGAGGTAGTTCAATGTAAAACACACTTATCATTTTCACACCAGTGGTTTCAGTGTGTCGCTGTAGTGGGCTCTTTGCCTTGTGGTCTCTCTACTCGTGCAGGGCCCTTTGAAGATGCTCTGAAGCTCCATGAGACCACCAGAGGAGGCTCCGGCATGTCCGCCCCGGCCGGGGGGGCGTGTGCTGCTCAGGCTGCAGGGGCTGGAGGAGGCATGGTGGTCTTAGAGGACCAGTGGCCCAGTCCGCCGCGCCGCAGAGCCCCAGTGGCCCCCACCGAGGAGCAGCTCCGTAGGGAGGCCTGGTACCACGGCCGCATGAGCCGCCGCGATGCAGAGAAGGTCCTGGTCCGAGACGGAGACTTCCTGGTCAGGGAGAGCACCACCAACCCGGGACAGTACGTCCTGACGGGCATGCACTGTGGCCTGCCCAAACACCTGCTGCTGGTTGACCCTGAGGGAGTGGTGAGTGTGTGTGTGTGTGTGTGGGGGGGGGGGGGGGGGGGGATGACCACTAGGTTCAAATGGACTCTCAGAGATATATGCAGGTATGTAACTCTGAATGTATTCAGAGATCTCTGGGACCCTCTATCGTCACTGCAAAATCTTCACCCAATGGGTTAGTTTAACTCCAAGAGCGATCAAATGCAACCAAATGAGGTTGCATTAGGCTCCATGTGGATGTTTTCAGAGTTACAGACCTGCAAAGGTCAATTTCAACAACTGGTGGTGTTGAGAAACCGAGGTGTGACCAGCTTATACTCTCATTCACCCTTGTGTCTCTGTCTGTGTTGCATTGCAGGTGCGGACCAAAGACATGCTATTTGAGAGCATCAGCCACCTGATCTCCTACCACCTTAAGAATGAGCTGCCCATTGTGGCGGCCGAAAGTGAACTCCACCTTAAACAGGTGGTCAGGAGGAAACAGTGACCCTCGCACCCTCGTTGAGGGTGCACCGCCTGAATAGATAAGCAGGTACAGTCGGAACGCCTACAGGATATATACAATGAAACATATTTGACACAACTACACAAATACACTTCTTTGTCTTCTCTCCAAGGGTCCTGAGTTGAACTCCCTCATGTCCATGCAAATAAAACGGCTAAAACGTTTAGCCTTGTTGCATCGCTGACTCCCCTTATTCCAGTTGACATCGCTACCAAGGACTTCAGGTGTCTGATGATGTCTCCTTGTACTTCCTGTCTCTGCGGGCTTTCAGGCTCAAAGGAACGGCCCTGCCCTGTGCTCAACTCCTCAGCATGCAGTCATTAAGCTACAAACCGCTCTGTCTGAACCTAAGTCATGGTCCCTCCCACTGAGCCCACAGTCCAGCCTATGACACGGCGTGAACACTTGGCAGCTGATGACAAGAGTTCTAACATTGACATTAAAGAGTGAGTTGATCACTGGGTCAAAGATACACACAGTCGGTCCCACGTGGGATTGGCAGCACAGGGAAGCGAAGTGTTCCAACAGAGCAGCTCCAGGTCTCGTCCCCCACCGCTGTGACAAGGCCGGTCAATGAGAGTCGTGAACCAGGGCTTCGTGTCATTCAACCTGAATAGAGCTAACACAACTTATTTTGGAACCTGAGAGAGTATTCCTTTGTTCTCGTTTCACTACCAAATGCAAGTATTGGGGCACATTTTATGAAGACAATGGGGTACATCCACGCCACCTCCTCCAAATGTCAGGTTTTGCAGAAATGTAGGATATAAGAACAGGCATATCATAAATGGCTTTGATGATGTCACAACTGGAACACAATGTGCTCCTTCCCACAATATTACGATTGCTTTACATCCATTTCAGTCTAGACCGTTTTTTTTTATTTCATCCCAATAATCTCAGGTCCAGATTAAACAGTCTTTTAAGCCATGCTTCTGTTGAATTCGTCCTTATCCTCCTTATGAAGGAGGACGTTCATTGCAGAAGAATCGATGTCAACTTGTCATCTAATTTTCACATTATACTGAACCTACATGTACACACTATACATAGGCAGTTTATGGATGTACTGTACATATGTTGGCTTGTGTGCAGATTTGACACCATCAGTTTGTGTTGTGTACAACTACATCTGCTGTGATGTAAGGCTGTGATTATTACTGCTCTGACAGACTGTACTCTGTAGTTAAATTATTTATCTCTTCTGTTATACAAAAACAGCCATTGCTAAAGATGTATACAAACTCTGTCAGCCCCTCGATGTTCAGTGCCTTAAGAACTACAGAGACAAGCATTTCTGTCTGCTTTCCCCACATGGAGAGGACAACAAAGAGAGTGTGTGTGTGTGTGTGTGTGTGTGTGTGTGTGTGTGTGTGTGTGCGTGCGTGCGTGCGTGCGTGCGTGCGTGCGTGCGTGCGTGCGTGTGTGTGTGTGCGTGTGCGTACAGTATATAAGGTCTATCAATGTCCCAACTGCAAAGAACTTTTTTGCATTGCCAATGAATGGATGATCAAGATGTCAGGTTGATTTTAAGTAACTACAGTAGTATCGTTGTGATTCTGAACTAAGCTGCTGATGTGCAAACAATATTTAAAATACTGACTTGGTGTATTATGATTGATTGTTACTGCCCCTATACTGTATATGCGTCCTTCAAGAGTGAGAGTATTTTTCCTTTTAAACTATGTTAATTTTTAGAAAGAAAGAAAGAAATCCAATAAGCATAAGAAAGTAATGTTGTCATGGCTGGAAATGAGGGCAACCTCAGTGACTTTTCAAGTGGAAATAGAGGCTTGAATCTTTCGAATGTAAGCCATATTGTAAAACAGCCATAACACTCACATATCCCTGTGAGGCACCAGAGGGCTACGGTTGCAGACAACTTTCTGAAGCCTGATTTAAATGTTATGCTTTGTCCTACGGTGATGTCACGCACATACAATAACCCATATCTTTGGCACACAACACAGTCTTATACGACAGAGCATAAATTAAGCATTAGCCATTAAGCTATGTGTATTTGACCCATCTCACTCTTCTTGGCCCAGCCTGTGTGGTGGTGTGTCAGTCAAAGAAGTTGGGTGTGTGCAGGGGTTTGTGTTGGCATGGTAAGTGATATCAAATGTGTTGTTGTTTCATCCCACTGGCTACACACACAGTATCTAATCAATCAGATCCCATTAATCAATAAACCTATAGCTCTGAACGTGGTTTTATTCTCATCTGTCAACAGTGTCGGCTAACAAAATGTACTTTGTTGTACTTTCAAATGAAAAAGCTGTTGGCAAAATTTTATTATTTTTTATTTAACTTTTATTTTTTATTGACTGACATCTTTAGTTGCACAGAATGAAGCAACATTTTTCCAAATTGCTTTCTCAGGATGTTAGTGTAGCCTAACTTTGATTAGCCTAAAGGTAATACATTATTATCAATAAAATGTATTTGAATCAATATAAAAAATCTTTTTCACTCACAACAGTGTCCATCAATTAATCATGAATAAGTAGTAGCCTACATACACAACAGCCTATATTTGAGAGAAGTGAGCAAGCAGAATAGTGGTGGGATGCACAGTGACATAAATTAGCATTGAGTCATGCACTGTATTTCACCGTGTTAATGATTTTTTCAGACCTCCATTTTTAGGAAACAGAATTGGGGAAACTTTTGTAATTTGTATCATGTCCACACAACATCTCTAAGGTATATTAATGACATATTAAAATGTTGAAAATGGGGGGGGGGGGGGTTCCCCTTTAAAGAACTACAGTAAAAGGTCACCACCTAACCCCTGCTGAGGTCAGTAGCTATACAGTACTATAAAGCATGGATTCTTACCTTTGACATTACTAACAAGAGTTGCGACGGTGTTTGTTCGTTGCATTGAGAGTGGAAGTCCCACTTGTACTTCCAAACAGAACAATGCTGCCCTCTTCTGACAGAAACTGTAATATACACGCAGTAAGCCTCTGCTTCTAGCTGGCTGTCTCAGCCATCTCAGCCCTGAATCATCATCTCACCTTGATACATCTTTTCCAAAAATCTGAACTATCCCTTTAAATGTATGCCCGGGTGGCGCGGGGGCAGAGCCTTCTGAGCAGGGGGCGGGGTTTGCCTTGAGCTGCGGTGGGATTCATAAAAAAGGGCGTGTGGTCGACCACGCCGACTTTCCCAAACTCACCCGCACCCAACGACGCCGTTGCTGCTCGTGTTTGTTATAATAAGGAATAAGCTACTTGTTTAAATTATTAAACAACTCGTCATGTAACATTTATTCATTGACATGGACAGAGTAAAGCAATGTTGATACAGGCTGGTGGAAAGAAGACACATAAAAGCAGCAGGTGGAAGGAAAACCTCCAGCCTGGCAGAGATTCACCTCAGGTCAGTGTCACTGTTTAGTAGGCCTACAGTGGGTTCATTTCAACCATTTATACACCAGGACTCACAGTTCTGCATTTGAGGCTTTGAGCCATGGACCACCATTAGATGACATTTAATCTTTTAAGTTTTGTAATTGTGTGGTGCTAGCCTAATTCAGATGACTAACCACTGGTTGAAAGCCATGTTTAGCAGTAGCACAGTTGGCTTCAAACAGTCATACACCAGGGCCCACTATTTATTCAGTATTTTAACCACGGAGGACCACCACCTGATGTTGAGTTTATTCTCTCAGACCTTTAAAATGAAACCATTTGGTTTCATTTTACACTCAAGGTTATAAGAGTTACAGATCTGTAATGGGTCATTTGGTTACCAACTGTCCATTTAGCTGAGGACCACTTGGAAACCTCTCAAGGACCACTGGTGGTCCCCGAACCACTGGTTCAAAACCACTGGTCTAGTCTCTCGGACCAAAATTAAGACTTTTTGTTTGTTTGTTCTGGAAAAATAAGAGACTAACTGTCATCAAAATAAATATTCTTCTGCATTTTCTAATTTGGTAGATTCTTCAAATGTAGGTAATAGAAATAGCATTTTATTTAGTTTCATTTTACGTTCTCAAAAGTTAAATATCTGAGGGCCCATTTACTGCATAATTTAGCTGGGGTCCACCTGGAAACCACTCAAAGCAAACATTTTCAATGTCAAGATAAGGACCCCCAAACGTTGACCCTCATTATCCCGTAGACCAGGGGTGGGCAATTATTTTTCCCAAGGGGCCAGATGTGATCCATAAAATATTGTGGAGGGCCAAGACTAAAGGCTGAACTAAAGTCTGCATAATATTAATCTAATTTCAAGATAAAAGTTGGAGTAAGACCAACCATTTTGACACCAGGGCTCTCAATTTATTCACACCACCATTTGATGACATTTTAGCCACACAGACCGCAAAACTAAAGATTTCTTTTGCTTTTGTCCAACAATACCAGGCTGTATTTTACGTTGTACAAACAATACAGGATAACATAGATAAAAAATGACCATTCTTTTACATTCTCTGATTGTGTAGACTTGGGCTAATTCAGAAGGTAAATATTTTAACTCTTGAGAGTGTAAAAATGAAACCAAATGGACCCGCAAGGGTCCATTTGGTTTCATTTTTGCGCACTCAAAGAGTTACATCTGGTTAAAGGTAGGGGAAGTGATTTGAAATTCATGGTGTAGTACCAGCCTGGTGCACTAGGGCCCCCCAAAAGTAGCTACACTATGTGAACCTGCTGCTCTCTCCTGATTGGAGGAGAATTGTGGTGACCTGGGGAACTTTTATTAGCTCCTCTGCTAACGTGGGGGAGGGGGAAACTCCATATGTGGTTTCCACACCTTATAATAGAGCATTTTAACAGAAAAAAATATTTTTTGGGTGATATCTGACAAAAGTGAAATCACTTCCCCTACCTTTAACCAACTTCCCATCATTTACCTGGAACTCTCTCAAGGACCACTGGTGGTCCCCGGACCACTGGTTTAAAACCCTTTCCGGGGGCCGGTCAGAGTCAGCCAAAGGGCCGCACTTGGCCCCCGGGCCGCATAATGCCCAGGTATGCCGTAGACGCTCAGCC
The DNA here is from genome assembly GCA_039105355.1 of Benthosema pterotum. Taxonomy (NCBI): domain Eukaryota; kingdom Metazoa; phylum Chordata; class Actinopteri; order Myctophiformes; family Myctophidae; genus Benthosema; species Benthosema pterotum. Next base: position 18,036,341 of record CM076979.1, read on the forward strand.
GCAATGCAGCTCTAGATTTTTCCCTCCCTAAATTCTAATTGTGTGTGTGTGTGTGTGTGTGAGAGAGAGAGATGGTTTGGCTATTTTGGTGACGTGAGCTTGTAGATCTGCACTTCATACAAGTCTCTCCCTGGGACCACCACAGTTGATATAGGTGGAGACACACTGACCTTTAGTAGATTCCTTCCTGGACTACAATCCCCATAATGCTTTGGTGCACTGCACCTCCAGGAAGTAGTGTTGATGACCTCAGAGACACTAGACTCACTGCCAAAATATAAAATAACTAAAACCATGTAGAGACGTAAAGGCCCCCATGAAAGTGTCACATTCGTGAGAATTGTCTGCATTGTGTAAATGAGGATTTTTTTTCTCCCTACTCGCAGGAAGGTGAAAATGGTGGTTTTCATGGCATCATGTTTGGTGCCTGAAGAACCTGGATGACCTGACTGACCGGATGGATGAAGATCCTGGATGACCTGACCGGATGTATGGATGAAGAATCTGGATGACCTGACCGGATGTATGGATGAAGAACCTGGATGACCTGACTGACCGGATGGATGAAGATCCTGGATGACCTGACCGGATGTATGGATGAAGAATCTGGATGACCTGACCGGATGTATGGATGAAGAATCTGGATGACCTGACCGGATGGATGGATGAAGAACCTGGATGACCTGACTGGATGGATGGATGAAGAACCTGGATGACCTGACTGGATGGATGGATGAAGAACCTGGATGACCTGACTGGATGGATGGATGAAGAACCTGGATGACCTGACTGGATGGATGGATGAAGAACCTGGATGACCTGACTGGATGGATGGATGAAGAACCTGGATGACCTGACTGGATGGATGGATGAAGAACCTGGATGACCTGACCGGATGGATGGATGAAGAACCTGGATGACCTGACCGGATGGATGGATGGATGAAGAACCTGGATGACCTGACCGGATGGATGGATGGATGAAGAACCTGGATGACCTGACCGGATGGATGGATGGATGAAGAACCTGGATGACCTGACTGGATGGATGGATGGATGAAGAACCTGGATGACCTGACTGGATGGATGGATGGATGAAGAACCTGGATGACCTGACTGGATGGATGGATGGATGAAGAACCTGGATGACCTGACTGGATGGATGGATGGATGAAGAACCTGGATGACCTGACCGGATGGATGAAGAACCTGGATGACCTGACCGGATGGATGAAGAACCTGGATGACCTGACTGGATGGATGGATGAAGAACCTGGATGACCTGACTGGATGGATGGATGAAGACTTGACTGGATGGATGGATGGCCCGAGGACAACCAAGACTGAGAGAACCCAGACAGGACAGGTGTGTGGGGTGCGTCTGAGGGAGATGGGCTAGTTCGGCTCCCTCCCTCGGGCTTGCCCGGAAGGACCCTTCCGTGAGATGATGCCGGATCTCGTAGAGGTTCGTCGCGGATCACGGAAGGTGCATGTGATGCCGGGTCTCGTAGAGGCTCGTCGCGGATTGCAGAAGGTCCACTTCGGTGCGCGTGATGCCGGGTCTCGTAGAGGCTCGTCGCGGATGCACAAGGTCGACTTCCGTGCGTGTGATGCCGGGTCTCGTAGAGGCTCGTCGCGGATCACGCGGCCCTTAATTACACCTGTATCTTGTCTGGGACCCGGCTGAAAGGTACTGTATCCAGTCAGGTCATCAGAAGATCATCATGGGCTGGATCATCAGGAGATCATCATGGGCTGGATCATCAGGAGATAGCTGGTGTCTACTCAGGGTCTATTTCCGGGTGGCAGGAGATACGATGCTCTGTTCATATCGGCTATCTTCAACCGCCTGACGGAAGCCCCCTGCCCGGTACGTACCTGGATTACCTGTGACTGCAGTAGAAAACCAGAGCCATAGAGTAAGACAGAGTGACCACTAGTGACCAGTAGTGACCAACGCCCTAGTCACAACTGCTTTCTTACTGTTCTCGGTCCAGGCTAGTTGCTTGTGGTCGCAACTAGTGGCAACCTGGTCGTGCTTACTTGCTTATGGTCGCGACTACTTTATAGGTCCAAACACTATCTTTAATTCCTAAACATAATCTTTAATTCCTAAACATAATCTCCAACATGGACGAGAGCATGTTCGGCAACCTGGTCGCGGCTAGTAAGCAACTGGTCCCTACCCAAACACAGCCAGAAGACCAGAATAGCAGGTTGCGACCACTAAGCAAGTGGTCGCGACCTGATTGCAACCAGGTTGCATGTTGTTGGTGGATTTCGCTCCTTCCTGTTGTTATTTTATTATATTTTTTTTTTGTTTGTTTTTAAAGGTACCTCTCACTGGTCTTGGAACGTTTGGTGTTTAGGGGGTAGGGTTGAGGCCCTGGAGGGTCCCCCCCGCCCGGACGAAGATAGAGGCATCTATCCTTGTCTGGGATCAACAAATGTACCTCAGCAGGGGTACATATGGAGGTAAACCTAGGCCCAGTCTCGATTAGGACTCTTGCTTTGTAATGACTGTTCCTTGAATAATTGAACCAATTAAATTCAATTGCGTCATACTAATGTTCTTAGTACGACGTAATAGTGAGGGTATTGGATCTACGACATCAAACCAGGTTTTGAGCTCGTAGATCTCGTAGACTTCCACGACTTTCCAACTTGGAAAAGATTGGTTGTCCCAAAAAGGGATTATCTCAAATACTTGTGTAATAATTGTGATGGGCCTAAGTTGGTGTGTGTGTGGTTGTGTAAGACGTGGGTGTCGGGGTTGTGTGTGCACGTGTGTGTGCGCAGGGGTGTGGGTGCATGTGGGGGTGCACAAGGTTGCAGGTTTAGAGCACCCTGGGGTACTTTTGTTGAAGTTGGAGACAGGCCATGATGGGCGTCCTGTCCTCCATACTTCACAGCATCTCAGGGGAAGTAGGATAGTTTCAGTTTAGCTAGTTAGTTAGCTGGGATCAGTCATTAATCACAGCACTCTGCACATACAGAAAATAAATAAAAAATAGAATAGGTCTAATCTTTTTGTGCATAATTTCAGGTATCATAACATTATTAGGAACTTGTAGTTTGTTTGTGGTGAGGTGTGTATGTGCATGTTTCATCATTGGATGAAACAATTGGACAGATTTAATTTCTTCAAGACTCATTTCATTTCTTCAAGACTCATTTCTTCAAGATGCTTTTCATTTCTTCAAGATGCATTTCATTTCTTCAAGCGCATTTCATTTCTTCAAGACGCATTTCATTTCTTCAAGACACATTTCATTTCTTGGCAGAAGAAAAGATTTCTTTCTCAATAAAATAATAATGGCTAAATGCCTTTATTATACATTGTTGATAAAATAATATAAATACATATACACAGCAAGGGATGTGTGTGTTTTCACATTGTATAAAGAATGTATAATTTACATGTTGTTACATCAAATGTTATAATGAGCATTTTTCTTCTGTCTTTCTTTTTCTCAAGGCTACCAAGTGATGTTGAAGGGCGGTGGGACAACCATGACTGGGCGTCTGGAGGTGGCAGAGAAGCTGGCAAAGTCATTGGGAAGAAAATGTGTTCCTCCTAAATCCAGTGTAAATGTGAACTCGGAAAATAGTGGACTGGCTGGTCGTGATTTAGAGCGTCTGCCATTACTGCCACCTTTTAGGGCAGTGTGGTACCCGTGTGGCCACAACCTGACAAGTCTTTCTTGCCTTTCTTATATACAGGCCATGTGTCCATGAGTGGCGGTGGAGAGAAGGGTCCAGTTACTATCCTGCGTGACACTGGGGTGCTTGATTTGTTCATTTTGTCATCTGCTCTTCCTTTTTCCGAGGAGACTCAGACAGGGTCCTTTCTGCCTGTGTTGGCATGGAGGTGGCGGGCTTCCATGTCCCGCACAAACTAATGTTGCATTCTGCTTTGTTTTAGGGTGAAGCGTGCATGGGGGTGAGACCAGATCTTCCTGTTAAATGGGTGACCGTTGTACCGGGACATGGTGTGGTGAGGGGGGCGTGTTTTTTTTTTTGTTGTTGTTGTTGCGGATCAGGCTGTTCAGATGCAGCAGCCTGCAGTCCAAATGGAGTGCCAGGAGGAACCTGCATGTCTCTAACCGTCTTAGATCCATTTCTCATGCAGACTTGGTGAAGGAGCAGAAAGCCGATCGCTCACCGAAAGAGCTGTTCATTTGTGTTCTCCCTAAACAGAGGTGAAAAAAATCAGGCACAGGGGTACTTCATTGAAGATGGTGTGCTGCTGTGTGCCACACGGCCATGGCCTCAGTGGAGACCTAACTGTCCTGATTGTCATTCCTTCCAGGTTCCAGGATGCAGTTTTGTGAGTTGGGGCATAAGAGGGTGCACAAAACTTATGAGACTGTTCTTTTGGGCCCTGTTAAAAGAATCATGGCAATGTACTGTACATCAAATCCTGTCATACTTGCCATGTGTCCATGAGTGGCGGTGGAGAGAAGGGTCCAGTTACTATCCTGCGTGACACTGGGGTGCTTGATTTGTTCATTTTAGCGGTGCTAACCCTTCTCTCTCTTTCCACTCCTTCAGGTGGGCTGCAGGGGCAGCCACAGAACCCAGGGCTCTTTGCTTTTGTTGTATTAGTTTCTTTGGCAGTAGTTCCATACCAGCTTGGGTCTCTTCCAGAGGGATGTTCATCGAGGACCTCCCTAGGGAGACGCTTGAGAGGCATCCCAACAAGCTGCCTGAACCGAACCACACAATGTGGCTCCTTTCCAAGCAAAGAAGCAGCAACTCTACTCGGTATGCGACTGAACCCCATCTCTGAGGATACCAGCCACCCATTAGAGAACTCATTTTTTGGCACTTATCTGTGACCTTATCCTTTCGATGATGACTCGTACTTGATCCTGGCTCTGATAAGTCATAGCTAGCTTGCACTCCAAAAGAAGACCAACAATCTACATGAGCATAAAATGCTGCCAATGCTGCTCCGATTCTCTGGCTAATTTCCTTGATGTCCTACTCCCATATATGATTTAGCTTATTACAAGCATCCTTTTCAGGAAGTCCATTACTGACAATATATGATCCAATACTGAACTTTCTTTGTTTTTTTTTCTTTTTTTTTTTTTTCTTTTTTTTATCAAGGTCAGCGTCTTCATTTAGAAGCAGGCATTCTGCTTTTTTGCATTCAGCACTGGACCAACTCATCACTCTGATCACTTTTCTACCGTATCTCAGATCTTAATGCTGTCCCTCCCAACTTACTCCATTTACATTGAATTTACGGTGACCTAAGATGGCAACAGTGAGAACTTTGACTTCCTTGCAGTAAGAACCTATACACAAGGTGTTGGTGCACTCTACTCGGTCTAGCTTATATTCTTAGAAGCTGATGGCTGCGGATTCTGCGGGTTCATACTTACATAGGCCATCGACGACTCCTCCATCCAACACGGTTTTGGGCTGTCCTTTCCGCCTCCACCCAGCTCATTCCTTGCCTCCTCAGCTTTGCCTCAGTGTCCCTCCTCCAGGTGTTCTTCAGCCGCCCTCTCTTCCCCTGGGGGTTCCAGGTCGGGGCCTGGCACCTTGTATTGGCTGCAGGTTTTTTCAAGGTGTGACCAATTCATCTCAGTTTCTGCATTGGCTCCTGACCCCCTTTCCTCCAGAGGTCTTGTGATTTTGTTTGGCCACCATATCTTGAGATTGCGTCATCCTCTACGTCTCTGAACCGTGGAGAAGTATGGACTTGACGTTGGAATTAAAGATCTGCACTTTATGACCAGATCTGGACTTTATGACCAGATGTTCCTCAGGAACATCTGGTCATGAAGTTTTCTTTTATTTCATAACACACAGCAGTAGGGCTGCTAAAGAATATTCCATATTCGAACGAATTATCGAACAGAAAAAATAAAAGAATAACCAAATTAAGAAAATGAAGGTTTGATTTTATATACAGTATATATAAATAATAGCCCAAACATGCTGTTAGAGTTGCAGAAGTCTATCTAGCCATGTGGAAACGGCACCGCTGTAGCGCGGGGGTCGTGGTGTGGTGGAGCTGGTGCCATGCGCATGCAAAATTTTGAAGTCCCAAGGGGCGGGCGGTCCTTGGACCGCGGGACACCACTGCTTAGCGCCCGGCGGCGGGGGCTTAAGAGTGGGCTAAAATGACAGATCCACAGGCTTGGAGTGTGGGCTCCCAGGGCAGTCAGCTGGTGGCACAGAATGCCCGCCCCCCAGTGGGTCCCTGACATTAAACTACACCTGGGTCGGGGGACCCTTGAGGCTGCGAGACGCCACTGCTTGGTGCCCGGCGGCGGGTTCTTAAGAGTGGCTGCAGTTGTGGTGCTGACCATGCACAGACAAATATGTCCACGATTTGTCCCAGGGGCGGGCGGTCCTTGGGCCGCGGGACGCCACTGCTTAGCACCCGGCGGCGGGGGCTTGAGAGTGGGTGCACGGACGCCAGCGTGGATGGTGTGGTGGAGCTGGTGCCGTCATGGGCAGGCAAATATTTTCAAAGTGTACTTCACAAGTTGTCCCAAGGGGCGGGCGGTCCTTGGGCCGCGGGACACCACTGCTTAGCGCCCGGCGGCGGGGGCTTAAAAGTAGGTGCCAGCGAGGGTGGTGGTGTGGTGGAGCTGGCACCACGCAGGCAAATAATTCAGCCCATGAGTTTTATTGGAGCGCGGGCTCCAAGACAAAAAAGGGGCTAAAATAGCAGATCCATGGGCTCGGAGCGCGGGCTCCCAGGGCGGCCAGCTGGTGGCCCCCTCCCCCAGGTGTGGGGGGACACTGTGTGGTGCATGGCGCCCAGGGCGACAGGTCCTCGGTGTTAGGAGAAAATTCGGGCGATTCGGGCTTGGCGCGCAGCCATGTGTTCTGTCCTGTGTCCTCCCCCATCCCCTCCCCCCATTGTGGGGATATAGCGTACCCGCTCGCGGCCTGCACCTTGACGTGGTGGGCGGGCTTTCTACCAAGACAGGCCATATTTAACCTATTAACGGGGGTAAACTTTCCACAGACGGACGGACACACGGACACAAAACAGATTCTCCACCATCACTTGAACAATACTGTAACAATTTGAAGAAACTTGGGACATACTGTAATCTAGAGGAGAAATATGAAAGAATGTGTTTTCACAAAGATCGGCCTCCTGGTGGCGTTATAAAAGGCCGTTCTAGAAAATGTGAGGCAAATTTGGCACACAGAAAAACAAACCAAGGCACAGGCAATGGAGCTCCTGGTTTACTGGGAATGGGGTTCGATTCCCTACTGTGCCATGCTCATTGTGTTGCCATTTTAGTTGGGGAATTTGAACAGATATTTGACCAATCTAGTTACTAAAATATTTCAGTTTTTTTTTTCTAATGGTGTCTAATAATTAGGGCTGGGACTTTAGCTGATTAATTGAGATTAATTACAGAAACTGTAACATGATAAAACAAAAATACATTTAAATCACACAGATTTTGCACCACAACCTTTTCCACTGGATGAATTTCAGGCATTCCGATCATAAAACTCAGTCACGCACTACCAACCTGTTTTAATTGACAAAATGCTTCTCGGGTCAAATATTGGTATTCGATTAATTAATTACAAAGCTTTAAATTAATTCGATCAAACATTTTAATCGAGCCCCACCCCTAGTAATGTGTACTAAAATGTTGAAATTCAACTCCTGTGGGAAACCTCATAGTAAACGGGTCAAAGTTGGGGTACTAGTAACAACCTATTGAAGGCAAAACATGCACAATGTCATTATGCTGTATGTAGCATGTGATATGTCTAACTAGGGGGTTTTCATTATGCTGAATCCATGTGGGATTGGGACCAAGAAAGCAGCTAAGGCAATAAACGGAACAATAAGCCAGAGAAAACTGGGACACTGAAATTGAGAAATGCATCACATAATTGTGGGCGCAGGGCAGGGTTCTTGAAGCACACATTGTATTGTCAGTAGCCTGACTTAAACCCACAACCTTTTTTCCCCACGTTTGTGGCTTAACAACCGTAACTGAGCTATCGAGACCAAATAATTTGCTTCATTTTTGTTAACAATGAAACGACCCGTAATGCAGCACTATGAATATGCACAATTAAGCCATTCTAGGTTGGACTTTACAGGTCAAAGTGACACGTGTTTCCTTGAGTCATGGCATCATTGTAACTGTAGATTTATCAATTTTGGTAGGATAGATGGACTAATGTACAAAAGCAGCAGGGGCGAAATCCAAAAGCGACCTCGCCCGCGGGCGCCCGGTTTCAAAAGCGGGCGCCCGCTTTCACAAAAACGGGCGCCCGTTTTTGTGAAACCGGGCGCCCGCTTTTGAAAACGGGCGCCCGTTTTCAAAAGCGGGCGCCCGTTTTCACAAACGGGCGCCCTTTTCAAAAGGTTATGGTTAGGGTTAGGTTAGGTTTAGGCATAGGTTTACTGAGGTTAAGTTTAGGGTTAGAGTTAGGTTTAGGCATAGCCTAGTTTGTGAAAACGGGCGCCCGCTTTTGAAAACGGGCGCCCGTTTTTGTGAAACGGGCGCCCGTTTTTGTGAAACCGGGCGCCCGTTTTTGTGAAAGCGGGCGCCCGCTTTTGAAACCGGGCGCCCGCGGGCGAGGTCGCTTTTGGATTTCGCTGGCGATCTACAAAAGAGTTCTTTAGTCTGTTTTTCTTAAATTTAGGAATTCTAAACTGCCTCATGGCAACAGTTGGTATTTCCATTCAGAAGATGTAAGGGGTCAGAAGAGATCCTATTGGCCAGTCTAAGCATGTTGTTGGTGTGGGCTTCTTTGAAATGGTGTAACACAGCCGCAACCGGCCTACCAGTAATTTTACCACAGAATTTGGCTATACAGTTTGTTCAGGGAAAGTCATTGGTGAAAACATTTCTTGGTAACTATTTAGTTCCCAGATTTTCATTTTCAGTTGATCATTACTCTATTATACAGGCATATGAAGACACTGTTGCCAGCTGTAATTAGTTTTTTCACATTGAAAGGTATTCAACCATGCAACTTGAAAACGATACAACCTGGGAACCTCATAATACCTGTTGCAGTGGTTGACACTAACACCTGCACACCTACCCTTGGCAGGTAAATAAAATGGTAGGGCAGGTGAAGTCTACTACCTGGTTGTCGACCAGGCTACCAGGTGCACATTTGTATTGTGGATTCACACACAGCTTAGACACTTAGTGTTGGTAATGCGCAGGTTGACCCGTAACCCGTGGGTCCTGCTGTTTACCTGTGGGCTCAGTTGAGTCGTGTCAAGCAATGTAGAAAAAAGGGAGCAGGTCTAAACTAAACTTTATTAACGGGCGGTAAGAAAGGTGTTTCGGCCGCAGTGGCCTACTTCAGGTATACTGATGAATACCTTCAGTATTCATCGTAACACTACTTCATTAGATCTCTGTTTAATCGTAAGACTAATTTCCCTGTTAGTGTCGTCTTTAATCATTGACAACACAAAACTAATATTGTTTAAGTTAAAATTAATGGTAATTAACAGTATTTCCGGGAGTCAAGTGGCCGTGACCTGAGGGCAAGTAGAGCATGACCTGCACGGGCAAGTGACTGTAAGACCTTAGTGTCAACACCCGCGTTGTCAACTTGTCATAGTTCCTGTTTTAACTTTAAAGGGCTATCTGAAGAATTCTGTAAACTGACTGAAAAGTTAAGTAATCAATTGGCAGGTGTGTGCTGCCTGCCGACGGGGATATATAATACTGTTTTAGATTTTGGCAACGTTGATACTACAGCATCCCTTTAGGCTCACACACAAAACGAAAAGATCAGTAACAATTCCTAACAAAGCTAATACTGCAGAATGTAGGCAGACATATAGTTGTGCCTACCGTCTGTTGGTAGCTGTGATGACTGGGGCAGCTTCAGGATTTCAATAAAGTTGATTAAATATCTCTCCATGTTTCAATTCAACTGGTATTCTGGCCATGTGTCCATCTTTATACTGTTGTCTTGGTATTCCTTTCACCAGCATGCAACTTCACTTTCCTTGTTGTGGTTTGATTTCCAATTCCAATATTATGACGCCCATCTTGTCCTCTCTTTTGTAAGTGCCTGTGCTAATTTTAATCCTGGTTTTGACTGTGAAAAGAATCAAAACCCATCAGTTCTACAACAGTTCATTGCAACACCACAATGCATGTGTGCCAGTAAACACAATACAAACACTATAAGCAGCCCAGTTCACTCTTCTTTCCTTCCTGTGCCACAAAAGGCCCTTCACAATCAATTGTATCCCTGTATCACCCAATGAACTACATTATTCACAGCTATTCACAGCAATCTCTTATTAAAAAAACACATCAATAGCAGGAAAAGATTCAACAGAAAGTCAACTATTGGGGAACTACCTGTATAGTATTGGGCATTTTGAACACTGGTGCCTGCCCAGTCATGATGTGGGACAAGGTCTCAGTTTGTGGGACACCTGAAAAGTCTTGGAAATGAGGGACTGTCCACACAAAAAGGGACACTTGGTCACCCTAGATGAAATGCCACTATTTTTCCGTGAGTATGTTTTGCCCTCTGTCCATCCATGTGAGTGTCCGTCCGTCCATCCGTCCAATAACAGCTCATCTCCCAATTAACCTGATTGATACCAAAATTTGCACACACTCCCTGGATGCCAACCACAAACCTCTGCCCCAAATTTTCCACTTCCCAGAATGGCCTGTTCTAGTGCCACCCTTAGAGGCTTTACAGACGGCGATCAACAAATCGCCCATTCTACTTAATTTTCAACAAGACCGGCGTTTTGTGCTCAGAAAATGACGTGCGTTAAAGAGAGCGTGTGACGCCAAGTGTTATTGGCGGTGTCCAGTGTTTATTGCATGCATGCACGTTTCATCAACGTTTGGTCTTGGAGACATGGTTGGTTTCATGCACACACCGGTGATTTATTGTAGACCTCAATCCTGTGAGCTTTTTTTCTTGTTGTGCAATTCTCGTCTGTTGGCGTTGGCACTGACTGGCACGGTGGAATCGCCGCGATAATGTGTGTGTTTCAGACTCGCCGTCTGTAACGCCCTTTAGTCAACACACAATTTTACATATACCTGCATCGATCTGCATGAAATGTTGCATGTATACAGGACATAATTGAACCTTTGGCCTGTAATTTTCATTTCAGCATTTTAAAGGGCCACCCGCAGGCCGATTTTTTTTTTACATTACTCATCCAGATTCTGTCCCAAAATGTTGCAATTCATTACACAGTATCTCTACAGGCATGTGCTGATGATGGATGTGTCCCATATTTCATATTCCATCCTATTTGGCAAAGTTTGGAAGATGGCCTGTTTAGAACAAAAAGCATCAAATGATGAACACAGCAGGCAATTTCTAAGAAAAATATCCAACTCTTTTTACAATGGCTTGTTACAGCTCCACCAACATCATCAGCAAGCATCCACCAGGTGGATGCTTGCAAAACACTTTTTGGACAAAATGCCTCAAATCATCCAAATGCCAAGGTCATAAGAAGAAATGGCACCCTTTTAACCTTTGCCTATTATAGTGCCTCAGGGGGACCACAACCTGGCCTAGTGGAAACCTGTGCTCAGAAGGGCACTTTTCTAGTTGATACTTAAAAATAAAATAAAATGATAAATTTCCAAGGCAAGGATTTGTACCCTTGTGTCTCTTACTCCAGTACATCCCTTGCAATGCTGTAAAGGTGGGTTTAGGGTGTCTTTTCCCTCCTGCTGCTGTATAGATGGATAGATTGAAATGCAATTCACCGTTGCAGCCAACACTTGCTTGTTCAGGTTGGAGGCCTCAAATCCTTCAGCAGTCTCTCTTTCACTGTGAATGTACAGTTGTGAATTTGTAGAATAAAGTTCTGTTCTTTAAACAACAGATTTTCTTTTGATAATATCATGGCCTAGTTCTTCATAGTTTGTATCATTTGTTGTGTGCCGTTGACATGATCACAGGACAATCAAATGTACAATCTCCAGTTAAAATTGGGAGTTTTTCATGGATTTCTCCAGGTGTTGCCATTTCAGCTTTTTATAAACAACTTTTTTTTCAGTAAAGTTGTTTGAAAATAATGACGGCTTACTAGTTGCAAGATGCGTTTTCATTTTATTGAGGCTTGTTCCCTACCTGTGATTCTGTTCAAATGAACAGGAGTCAAAGGACCCCCTGTTGCATGTGTCTGTGCACACGGATTCCCACCTGTTAAATGTTTTCTGCTAGCCAGGATTTTTTTTTATATTTCCTCTGTATAAACGTTTTGGAAAATATATCTACCAGCAAACAGTGGCACACTGTGAGCTTGCAGATCTGCTATTCTCAAGTATCGGCCATAATGGCTTGGAGTGGCTACTTTTCATAGAACTGATCAGTGTTGTAGTGGGACTTTTAGAAGTGGGGGGCGCCTCTTAAGACCCGTGCATGCACACATGCATGTGCATTTGCGATTTTGCATGTACCCGCGCAACACACACATACAAACAAAAAGACATAGACAAGTATGGCATATTGAGAAAGAATGGTTTACAATGCTAATTGTATCAATAAAAGTAAATGACAAGTCAAAAAACATATTTTTGCCCCCAAAATATTTCAAATGTGAGAGAAGTGGGGGGACGACATCCCCCCGCGTCCCCCCTGCACTACACGCCTGGAACTGATTGCTTCTTTCCCACACAATCTGGCAACACCAGAGGAAGTATTTTGTGCCAGATTGTGAGAAATAAGAAGCTATGGGTGTGGCAGCAGCTGCTGCACTTACTGTTTACTAGAAAGCCTGGTCAGATTTGGCATTACAGTTTGGTTCGGTAACCTCTCAGTGCAACTGAGGTCCAAACTGTTCAGATTGATGCAAACAGCAGGGAAGATCATAGGGGTTAGACAGCTCCTATCCCTGCACTTTATTTATGAGCAGCTAGGCCACACTAAAACAGGAGCAAAAAAATTGTTGCTGATGATACCCGTGTCTTAAATGGAGAGTTTGTACTTCTGCCATCAGGGAGAAGGTACAAAGAACCAAAGTGGAAGTACATCAGGTTTAATCTGATCAGCATGCTAAGGGGGAACTTCCCAACTACAACTCATGGCCCTATCTGAAATAGGGTTTCATATTTTTTCATGATTTGGCTCATTGTAAATCCTACAATTTACCAACCTTTTCCCGGGCTACCTGGGAATTCCTGATAAAAAGGGAAAGGCAAATAAAAGGGGGAGAAAGTGCCCACTAAAATTAATTTATATTCTTTATAAAACCTGTATTAAACCCTAATGCCTAATCTGAAGTCAATGTTTGAGAAAGAAGAAAACAATTGTATAAAATTATACAAATCAAAATATACAGTATATATTGTAGATTCAAAGGCCTACTGTGTTTACCAAAGGCCAAATACTTCTCTGCTTTAAGGCTCTCACAGGCCCTAGTAAACTACAGGGGCTGTGACACCCTCCCCCTACAAAGCAAGGACCCTTAAGGGACCGAAACACCATCAGCTAATAATTCAAAATACCATGTACTAAACATTTGGGGAATTTAAAGGTAGGGAAGTGATTTCACTTTGTCAGATATCACCCAAAAATATATTTTTTTCTGTTAAAATGCTCTATTATAAGGTGTGGAAACCACATATGGAGTTTCCCCTCCCCCACGTTAGCAGAGGAGCTAATAAAAGTTCCCCAGGTCACCACCAATTCTCCTCCAATCAGGAGCGAGCAGCAGTTCACATAGTGTAGCTACTGTTGGGGCCCCTAGTGCACCAGGCTGGTACTACACCATGAATTTCAAATCACTTCCCCTACCTTTAACATACAATATAACTTAAAATGTAACCATAGTCTGTTTAGCAGATGTTACACCAGTTTGCACAGCCTACCCCCCCAATTTAGATGCAACAGCAAACCAATCAAAATAAATACAATGGAGCACATCTACCTGTATGCTTGCTGATGAATTTCAGTCCAACCAAGTCAACCTGCACCCAGCACACTAGGCCCTCTATCAGCCACTAAGATTACCGCTATTCCTGAAGCATAAGAAAGAAGAAACACACATTGGTAGAATCAAGACAAAAACTGGCCAGACTTAAATATGACAAAACAGTTCAGAATGTCCAACATCCTCATTTCTTCCAATATACAAAATCCAGTCATTCATATCCAGTACATTCAAAGCCAACCTGAATATAAGGGTGGAAGCTCCTCCCAGTTTGCCAGGAGTGTGCGCACACACACACACACCCACAGCCAGACACATACGCTACACGGCTCAGACAGACACACATGTCCACAGACACCCTCAGACAGAGACAGCCTAATAGACAAGCTTGGTAACATTGGACATTGCTTAAAATAGCTTGAAATAGAGCTTAAAAAAGAAAATAGGAGATCTACGAGCTAAGATCTTACAGCACATTATCATATGCATTGTTTATGGACGCGTTTAGGATTGTTCACAACTGGTTTCTGTGGCATATACTTTTGGTTAGTATAAAATAACTGGAATGAATGCAATGTCAAATGGAGGCAATGACAACGCCTTTTTTTTGTAATAAAAACAGCATGGCTTTGGCATGGCATGGTTTTTATTGTAGTGTATTATGTATCGCCATCATCATCACCATCACTAGAGATAGCTCCAATTTTACAGTCTCTGGTACATTTCCCAAGCTGCACTGTATGACAATCCTCATAATTTCCCCTTAGCCCCAATCCTCCAGACTCGATATGAAATATATTTGGATGGTTTTAAGGTGTAGGACATGATGTGAATATGCAAAACACACCGGTAATCGGTACTCCTGCGAGCCTCTAGTTCCAGGAACGGGGTTCGAATCCCTGCGGTGTGAGCTTATTATTTCACAATTTGTCCATATAATATATATATATATATATATATATATATAATATATATATATATATATATATATATATATATATATATATATATATATATATATATATATATATATATATATATATATATATTTTTTTTTTTTTTTTTTTTTTTGGAGCTCCAACTCTCAGAGGTGGAAGGCCAGCCTAGACTATAAATCCCCCCCAGCATATAAAACTACCACAGGAATTATCACAGGCCCTATCAGCCACTAAGATTGCCGGTATTCTTGAACCACTTAAGAATAGAGGAACACAGAACACGGTAAGGCTATAGCCTTACCGTTTTTCATCGTTTTGAGGATTTTCTAAAAATGACGAAACCTGGCAAAAACGCAAGGCTATAGCCTTACAGTCTTGCACATCATGCTGTTTTTCATCATTTTGAGGATTTTCAAAAAATGACCAAACCTGGAAAAATGCAAGGCTATAGCCTTACGGTCTTGCACAGCATGCCGTTTTTCATCGCTTTGAGCATTTTTGAGCATTTTCAAAAAATGTCGAAATGTTAAAAAAACGCCAGGCTATAGCCTTACTGTTTTTCATAATTTTGAGGATTTTTGAAGAATTTCGAAACATGATGAAACCTGGAAAAAATGTGAATAGAGGAACACAGACTTCGGTAGAATCACGACAGCGTATTTCATCGTTTTGAGGATTTTCGAAAAATGAAGAAACCTGACAAACGCAAGGCTATAGCCTTACCGTTTTTCATCGTTTTGAGGATTTTCTAAAAATGACGAAACCTGGCAGAAACTCAAGGCTATAGCCTTACGGTCTTGCACAGCATGCCGTTTTTCATCATTTTGAGCATTTTCGAAAAATGTCGAAATTTTGAAAAAACGAAAGGCTATAGCCTTACCTTTTTCATGATTTGAGGATTTTCGAAAAATGACGAAACCTGGCAAAAACGCAAGGCTATAGCCTTCCGGTCTTTCACAGCATGCCGGTTTTCATCATTTTGAGCATTTTTGAGCATTTTTGACAAATGTCGAATTTTTTAAAAAACGCAAGGCTATAGCATTACCTTTTTTCATGATTTTGAGGATTTTCGAAAATTGACGAAACCTGGCAAAAACGCAAGACTATAGGCTTACGGTCTTGCACAGCATGCCGTTTTTCATCATCTTGAGCATTTTTGAGCATTTTCTAAAAATGTCGAAATTTTGAAAAATCACAAGGCCTTACCTTTTTCATAATTTTGAAGATTTTCGAAAAATGACGAAACCTGGCAAAAACGCAAGGCTATAGCTATAGCCTTAGGGACTGTACGTTATTTACCGGGGGGGGGGCTGGTGCGCTGGAAGTCCGGTCAAAAAAAAAAATCATGCCCCCCCCCCCCCCACCTCAATTTTTTCCCCATGGCCCTCCCCCCACTTCAATGTTGTTTTTCCCATGGCCCTCCCCCTACAGGTACAAAATTGCCCCGCCATTTACTTTGAGATTTTTTCTTCAGTTCAATGAGCATGCCAGCTGTGTGAGCATCCCAGTACACACTGACATTTAACCAACAAATAAAACGCTGACAGGTCCCTTTTGGTCAATCTTGCGGAATCATGCCTCTCACAGCCCATCAATCAGAAAGTATACATGGTTCAGACCCTACACATGCTACCTAGCCGCTACCACCCATTCCTCAACAACGGGCAGATGAAGCTCGGCACTTTTCAACATCCAACGCGGTACAACAAAATCACTTCTAGTAGCACAACTTAAACAAGTTGCTTCGGTGGAAAAACATTCGTAGCCTATATTGAACACAGATGGCACACGGCGGTGCCAATAATAAAATCATGACTTACCAGAGGCTGTGACCACCAGTTGACTACAACACCTCTCCAAAATTCCTCTGGAAATGCCCATCCAATTCGTTGTCAAAACTTCCCAAACTGTTTATCCCATATAGTTCACCTCAGCTAGTTTTGATATTTGTTCACGGGCATTTTCTATCATCTCGATGATGCTCAATGTTCCTCCGTAGCACTAGCAATACAGTGAAAGAAAGACAGCGCGGGCAATCTACAGTAGCTGCAGACTTCAACGTCATGGCAAAGGTCTCTGTAGAGCATAGCTGTGTTTTTCAACCCTGGGGTCGGGACCCCAGGACTTCAACTTGGGGTCCCCTGAAATGTCTAGCTGTGAATAAAAAGACTACTGTAAGCCCAGAAAATATTCACACCATTGAAGTGGAACGTTTCTCATGTATCACCGTTTCACACCTACCCAATATTCTAACGCACCGGAAGCGGCAGTCCACCCGGAGTCACGACATTGAGGAGTCAGAAACTGAGCGCTTGAGCGCTGTTCAAATGGCCTGAATAGGGACAAACTGCAGTTGAAGTCAATGTAGAAGAATCGCCATTGGTCTACTAGCTCTATGAGTAAACGTAACTCAGTCTAGTACTCTAAAGCTCCGTCTCCCTTTTTCCCCATGGCCCTCCCCCTAACTCCGATTGTTTTTGCCATGCCCTCCCCCCACCTCATTTTTTTCATATGGCCCT
Organism: Benthosema pterotum; assembly: GCA_039105355.1. Lineage (NCBI taxonomy): Eukaryota > Metazoa > Chordata > Actinopteri > Myctophiformes > Myctophidae > Benthosema > Benthosema pterotum. The sequence goes on from CM076979.1 coordinate 18,053,703, forward strand.
ACCCCCCCCTACGCACCAAGCCCCCCCCCCCTCCCCCGGTAATAAATTACGAACAGGTCCCTTACAGTCTTGCACAGCATGGCGTTTTTCATCATTTTGAGCAGATTTTGGAGCTTTTCGAAAAATGTTGAAAATTTTGAAAAAACGGACTCTGGCTATTGCCTTACCTTTTTCATGATTTGAGGATTTTTGAAATGAGGAAACCGTGGCGAAAATGCAAGGCTTATAGCCTTACGGTCATGCCGTTTTTTTTCAGCGTTTTGAGCATTTTGAGAGTTTTGAAAAATGTCGAAATTTTGAAAAACGCAAGGCTATAAACCCGTACCTTTTTCTATGATTTGAGGATTTTCGAAAAATGACGAAACCTGGCAAAAACGCAAGGCTATAGCCTTACGGTCTTCACAGCATGCCGGTTTTCATCATTTGGAGCATTTTGAGCATTTTTTGACAAATGTCGAATTTTGAAAACGCCATGGGCTATGCCTTACGTTTTCAATGATTTTGAGGATTTTTCAAAAAATGTTGAAAACTGGCAAATACGCAAGGCTATAGCCTTACGGTCTTTCACAGCATGCCGGTTTTCATCATTTTGAGCATTTTTGACAAATGTCGAAATTTTTAAAAAACGCAAGGCTATAGCATTATCTTTTTTCATGATTTTGACTATTTTCGAAAAATGACGAAACCTGGCAAAAACGCAAGACTATAGGCTTACGGTCTCTGCACAGCATGCCGTTTCACCATCTTGAGCATTTTTGAGCATTTTCGAAAAATGTCGAAA
>CM076979.1:18054983-18098628 GCA_039105355.1 Benthosema pterotum
CCCATAACAGTGATTATTAAGGGATCAAGCAGTCCACGAAGTGGACTTGATCCCTTCTTGTTTTTGTCTCTTTTTTCCTCCTTCCGCCAAAAATAGCTGTTCTGGCTGAACCGTGCAGTCGGTTTTCGCGAAAATTGGTAATCTGGTAGAGGGTGATGCCAAACGGTGATGATGCGAAGCCTGTGACCACTGGTCAAATGGTGGCGCTATAGCACTCAACTGAAATTGCAAACTTTAAACACTCATAACTCATGAACTGCTCGACTCTCAGAAATGTAACTTATATTCACTTATGCGTCTGCTTATGCCGAACAACTTTTGTATTCTGACTTTTGACCTCTGACCTTTAGATGAACCGCCATCTTGAATTGTATGTAAAACAGTTAAAATGTCTCTTCTCCTACAATCTTTGATCAAAATGCATAACAATGACCTACACATGAACTTTGAAGCCATACAAACATGAAATGGGTGTGAATTTTGTTTTCAGTGAAAAAAATGATGTTTTTACGAGCCAATGAAAATTGCTTGTTTGTGATAATTCTTCTATTATCCCTAATCTACACATGCAAAGTAATCTGTTTATGAGATTTTACAGTTTGGTAGAGGGGGATGCCAAATAGCAGCAAAACCAGTCTTACTCCAATTGCTCAAATGGGGGCGCTATAACAATTCTTTGAAACTGAAACATTTGAAAAACCATAACTCGGGCCTCGTTTGGCCAAAAATCATGGGACTTGTTTCTACATGTTCCTTGATTCATGTGGAACACATCTGTAACATTGACCGGTAAGCTCCACCCCCAGAGTGTCTGCCATTTTAAGCAGTTTGAAAAATGCTCATGCCTGATTTTCTAGCTGGATTTTTGATTTGCACAACAAATGTGGTTTGTTGTACAAACCGGTTTGCATTTTTTTGTACACACCATCACTGTGTTTGTGTGTGGACGTAAAGTACTTCTGTGGCCTGCCGCACCGAGGACAGCCATCGTCAGTGTGTTAATCTCGCGTTAATTTTTTTGACGCCATTAACGCACGGCTGTGTTAACACGAGATTAATGCATTAATGCGTTAACGCATTAACGTGTTAACGCCAACACCTTTAATATATATAAATATATGTGGGGTTTTTTTCAGGCTAGCTAGATTGCATTGCATTGTGGGTCCTTTAGGTCCTCTCACAGGTGGGTTTACCAAAGATAGTATATAGCATGAGAATACACATTTTGAACCCTGCTCTGCTCCAACAATTGCATGACATATATAAGTTCAGTGTTCCATCTTTCTATGGCTTATTTGTGCATATTGTTTAAAACTCAATGTAATGGTAATGGCACCAACTCAGTGGTCTTGTGGTTAGAGTGTCCACCCTGAGACTGGGAGGCCCGGGTTCAATTCCCAGCTGGGTCATACCCCAACATTCTAGTCTACCAGTAAGAGTTAAATATATATATATAATATATATATTTGCATGACACCTGCTACATGAGAACTTTGGCCCTATCCGGACAAAACTTCAGAAGCAAATTTGTTTTTATCAAAAAATGACGTTTTTATAAGCCAATGAAAGTTGCTCGTTTGTGAAGAGTCTTCTTCTGCTTGTTTCTCTCTGGCAACACTGGAGCAATTACATTGTGCCAGATTGTGTGAGAGGAATAAGCATGTGGAACTTATTTCCATTTGTCACTTTGACCACTAAGCTCCACCCTCGGACTGCTGAATTGTGCATATTGTTCATATTGCTTACTGCTTGGTGGCGTGTTGTTGGGTTGTTTCATTGATGACAACAACTAAGCAAATCATTGTGCCTGGATAGCTCAGTCGGTAGGGTGCCTGACTTCGGAACACAAGATTGAGGGTTCAAGTCCCACTGCTGACAATACAAAGTCTGAGTCTCCAAAAACCCTGCTGTGTTTCCACAATCACATGATGTATTTCTTCCATGTTTCTATGGCTTATTTGTGCATATTTAAGGAGCGGTAGTGGCTCAGAGGTAGAGTAACCGGATGGTAACCACAAGGTTGCCGGTTCGATCCCGGGCTCCTGCAGAGTTAGTGTCGATGTGTCCCTGTCCCACTGCCATCAGTGTATGAATGTGTGTGTGAATGGGTGAATGTGATGCACAATCTATGGAAAGCGCCTTGGATAAAGGCGCTATATAAATGCACCATTTACCATTTACCAAGCAGTCCACTGAATGTGTGTGTTGTTTCCAGTACGTCTTGTGTCTGTTGGGTAGCCTCATTGGTAGAGCGCATGACTTGGAAATGAGAGTTCCTGGGTTCAAATCCCGGCACGGACACCTAGTAATATGAGTCAATCATGCACAATCTCATGTGGTCTTCTACATCTAAGTTCATGGTTCTATGTGTAACCCAGGGTAAAACTCAATGTAATGGTGGTTGTCACCATTCGGCCATGTTGTGTTTTGTCACTATTCGTGTTTTGTCACTACTTCGGAACACAAGATTGAGGGTTCAAGTCCCACTGCTGACAATACAAAGTCTGAGTCTCCAAAAACCCTGCTGTGTTTCCACAATCACATGATGTATTTCTTCCATGTTTCTATGGCTTATTTGTGCATATTCATAGATGCCAACGTTTGAAAATGAAAATGAGTAGCAACTTCACGGGGTGCAGCGGCGCAGCGGCCCGACAGCGCGGCAGTGCAGCGCACATTGCAACAAGGCACATTTGCATGCCTATATTAACTTCACATTCTCACTTATCACGAGGTATGTTTCAGTAGTTTTAGCCCAAAAGAAGTTGGGTGCCCCCAAACATTGAAATCCATGACACTGATACACTAGCGTTCAAAAGTTTGGGGTCACTTAGAAATGCCTGCATTTAGGAGGAAGGCATCCCACATCCAAAACCTTTGGAGTTGGACCGCATTCCATGAACACTACTATATTATATACCAGGGGTTTTCAACAGGTGGTCTGGGGACCACCAGTGGTCCTTGAGATGATTCCAGGTGGTCTCCAGGCTAAATGATGGAAGGTTGGGTAACCAGATGTAACTCTTGAGTGTAAAAATGAAACCAAATGGTTTCATTTTGACACTCTCAAGAGTTAAAATATTCATCATCGGAATTAGCACCACTTAATTAAGAAGTTTACACTGTTTTGTTGGCAAAATATAGCCTGGATTTGTGGAGAAAATCAAAAGAATTCTTTAATTTTAGGGCATTCTTAATTCTCCATGCAGTTATCAGTTTTGTTGCAGTGTGTACTTGACTTGTACTGTAACTCTCATCTCTTGTTTATAAAAAAAAATCATTCATAACATGACTGGAGTTGTTGTAAGAACTGCCCCCCACCACCACCACCATTAGGCCTATTTCTTTTCCCTTCCACCTCCACTATGATTAGATATACAGAAATGAATATTTGTCTAAATATGAAACCAACTGGACCCTTGCGGGTCCATTTGGTTTCATGTTTACACTTTCAAAGAGTTAAAGTAGCCTATTCATCATCTGAATTAGCCCAAGTCTACACAACTGGAACATTAATGGTCCTTTTTAATCTGTAGGTTTGCCTGTTTTTTTTCCTAAATCCAGTCTGTTATTGTGGACAAAAGCATAAGAAATCTTTAGTTTTTGGGGTCTGTGGGGCTAAAAAAAAATCTCCTCTAATGGTCGTCCGTGGCTCAAATACTGAATAAATAGTGGGCCCTGGTATCGAAAAAGTTGAAAACCCCTGGTAAAGTTTGGATGGTCATCATGGCGTCTTCACTATTCTATCCATCCATCTCGGTTTGGTTGTTTGTTCCGCGGTTAGAATTCGGAGCGACCGCCTCATTACGCTCACTACTTCTTCACTTCGGGTCGCTCCAATCTACTAGTCTCCTCGAGCCTCTCCCTCACGCGGTCCGTCGCCGTGCGACCGACCGACCGACACGCGGGACCGGCGGCAGCCACAGCCAACAGGCACGGGGGAAAAAACATGCTCGAGCACCTCCTCGTCCTCGGAGCGGAGCCGAGCAGCGCGAGGCTGCGGCCGCCATAACGAGACAACATGAACGACCCCACTGGAGGCTCGAGCCAGAGCCATATAGTAAAATAATATTTTAATAGGAGACAACTCAGGCGATTAGCACTACGAATCACCGTGAGCCGCGGCCGACGCGACTGCACTGTTAGCTATGGGTGCTATCTAAGCTAAGGCTCCCTTCCGGTGGGGACGCAGACCAATCACGTCGCTAGAAACCAAGGTCTAAGGCAGAGCCATCTAGTAGAAGAGTTGCGACATCGAGGGGTCAGAAAACAGCCTGGTCACGTGGTCCACGTACTCGCGCGAGCCCATAGGCTTCAATGCATTCAGTAACTTCCGGCTGTCACTATTCATGTCACTATCCAACAGACGTTTATGTAGATGGACTGGCCCCATGAGGTGAACGGAGTTGGCGTACGCCAACAACGCCTACTACTACATGGGAAAAACAGAGGGTTTGCGCTCTTTGCGTATTCTGCAGTGATTAATCGTAGCAGCGTAGTCAGAGGTCAATATGAGTAGCAGATACGCAAAATGCGTAATGGTTGGCGTCTTTGCATATTTAAGGAGCGGTAGTGGCTCAGAGGTAGAGTAACCGGATGGTAACCACAAGGTTGCCGGTTCGATCCCGGGCTCCTGCAGAGTTAGTGTCGATGTGTCCCTGTCCCACTGCCATCTGTGTATGAATGTGTGTGTGAATGGGTGAATGTGATGCACAATCTATGGAAAGCGCCTTGGATAAAGGCGCTATATAAATGCACCATTTACCATTTACCAAGCAGTCCACTGAATGTGTGTGTTGTTTCCAGTACGTCTTGTGTCTGTTGGGTAGCCTCATTGGTAGAGCGCATGACTTGGAAATGAGAGTTCCTGGGTTCAAATCCCGGCACGGACACCTAGTAATATGAGTCAATCATGCACAATCTCATGTGGTCTTCTACATCTAAGTTCATGGTTCTATGTGTAACCCAGGGTAAAACTCAATGTAATGGTGGTTGTCACCATTCGGCCATGTTGTGTTTTGTCACTATTCGGCCATGTTGTCACTAATGACAGTTCACAGCTCAGTTCACCACTCACTCACAGCTCACCAATCATTTACTCATTCACCAAATCAGTGGCCTTGTGGTTAGAGTGTCCGCCCTAAGACTGGGAGGCCGGGGTTTGATTCCCGGCCGGGTCATACCAAAGGCTCTAAAAACGGGATCCAATGCCTCCCTGCTTGGCACTCAGCATCAAGGGTTGGATTGGGGGTAAGACCCTGTGTCATACTAGCGTCATGTCCAGAGGGTGTACTTGTACATCAAGCTGCCTCATGCTACAGAAACAGGAGATAGGCACCTGCCCTATGGGCCTCATGGCTGGGCAAGGCTGTTTGACTGTCACTATTCGGCCATGTTGTCACTAATGACAGTTCATAGCTCAGTTCACCACTCACTCACAGCTCACCAATTATTCACTCAGTCACACCAGATTACAATGTGAGTCAGTCTCACACATAATTACCTGATGTATTTCTGAAGTTCAGGCTCCCATGTTTCTATGGCTTATTTGTGCGTATTGTTCTTACTCCTTATTGCTGCTTGCTTGATCCCGTTTTATTGCTGCTTGCAGCTATTATTATTTGTGTGTTTTGACATAATCAGGTAGCTTTAATGACAACAATGGTAGGAAAAAAGACAATATTAATCGAATTCGGCCAACTGTTTCCTATATCCGATATTCGCTTTACAGACACTATTCACTACATGATTCACTATATGTTCAGTTTTACATGTTTGGGTCAGCGTACATTGGCGGTGCATGCATGCCATCTTCCAAATCCTACCAACGACGTGCACTGGCACAAATGGTGCACCAAACGAATCTCTGTATAACTTCTAACAGGAAAAAACACCAATTAAGACAGGGCGCATCAATAACTCTCAGTCTGTGTGTTTTCTTTCCCACCATAGACAAGCAGTGCAGCGGCAGGAGCTCAGAGAGAAACGGACCCGACCCGTATCGCACCGAGGCCCTCCTGACGATACCATCTGACGGTACAACAACAATCCGTACCATCTGACAGAACAACAACAATCCTCTGAGTCCGTCTCCTCATTACCCAGCGCGACGCGCTGATCCACAGCTCTGATGGGGAGGCTTTTTAATGACAAGACATGTGCGCGTACCAGTTGCACGAGCACATCATGACTGTTAACATCTGCCCCCCGAAGGAATCAAAGAGTGTCGCGCGGGACTTTTCGTCACCATTTCCCCCGCTGGCGGAGTGACATGTCCTATAAATACGTTTTTAGCATCTGAACCCGTGCCCAAAGGCATATTTCATGTGTCTGCTGCGCGGCAAATCTTGCCCTGTTGGAGGTACTGAGGCTTTGATGCTCACACAAAGGGTTCTGTCTGTCTCCCTGTCTGTCTGTCTGTCTGTCTGTCTGCCTGCCTCTCTGTCTGTCTGCACTGCTTTAGAGTTTCATGATGCCTAATTTGTCTTCTGTTGTACGGCGGTGTCGTGTGTGAAAAACATACGATGAACAAGCTGTTGTGAGCTTGTAGATCTCTGCCTGTGATGGCCACGTCACACCGTCGTACGGCTAAGCAGACATCGCTCTTTGTGCAGATGTGTGGACACGCCGCAAAGCCCCGCCTTACTCTAGGGAACTGGTGGTTGGGGGGAATTAAAAGAAAAGGGGGAAAAAGACCAAAAAATAGAGCAAAAGAGGGAGGGGAGGCTCGTTGACAAATCTACTCTGTTTTTCTTTTTCGTCTTACCTCTTCTCTCCCCCTTTTCTTTCTCTCTCTCTCTCTGTAACTGCTGCCATGTGTTTAATATCAGATGTAATCTCTTCCAGACCTTGGGCCTGGGCTGGACGGGAGGGGAGTGGGAGACGGGGGTGGGTGGGGGCTCACGATGGGACGGCCGCCATCTTCACACTCGAGCCAGACACAAAGAAACGGCGAAACATGGCTCGTCTCAATCGGGTCATGGCGTGCGGACCGACCGTTGCTTCAACAACAACAGAGTGCTGCAATGGGAGAGTCCAGTGTGCAATACCAACTTTGTGAAAACAATGGGAGAGTCCAGTGTGCCATAGCAGCTCTATGAAAACAATGGGAGAGTCCAGTGTGCCATAGCAGCTCTATGAAAACAATGGGAGAGTCCAGTGTGCCATACCAACTCTATGAAAACAATGGGAGAGTCCAGTGTGCCATAGCAGCTCTATGAAAACAATGGGAGAGTCCAGTGTGCCATAGCAGCTCTATGAAAACAATGGGAAAGTCCAGTGTGCCATAACAGCTCTATGAAAATAAGCCAAAACGACAAAACCTATTTGCATCAGATATTTGAAAATAGGCAGCAGATCTATTAACAATTTCTCTGCTGAATCCATGTATTTACGTTTTGGAGATAATGGACGGCTGGGTGCGCAAAACGGCTATTCACGTTTTGCGTGGCAAAATATTTTTATCATTTATTAATAAAGTACAGCATCTGAGCTACCCAATGGTGTATGATATGTAGGTGTACTGTTGCTTTAAGGCCCCGGTGACGTCATCGGCAGAAAACTTTACCCAAGCCACTCCTGCCATTTTCTCTTTGTGGAGAGTTGGAGAGTCTGAGAGACAGAGCTAGAGAGAGCGACCGTTGATTTTTGCGATTTGCAGTAGTATTAGTATTTTAGTGGTTCAGATTGTTGATTTAGTTGTAGTAGTTAGTATTAGTCATTGATTTTGTAGTGTTCAGATTAGTTGTAGGGCATTTAGTGTAGTTAGTTTTTTTTTTTTTTTTTTTTTTGTCTGTTTAGGTTAGGGTAGATCGTTTGGGTAGTGGTAGGTTTAGTGGTAGGGTTTAGCTGTAGGATTAGGTTAGATTAGGTTTAGATTCATTTTTCAGTGTTCAGTGTTTGTCAGTCTAGTTAGTTTTTTAGTGTAGTGTTTGTATCAGTCTAGTACGTGTCCCCTCCCCCGTCTCTTGTTGCCGCCATCTTCTGTGAAGAACACGTTGTTCCCCCCCCTCCCCCGCTGTCCCGTCGCCATTTTCTTGTCAACGAGGAAGATCCGATCAAGGAATGCCTCGAAAGCGTCTCATCCCCCCTGCGGGACAACCATCGGTTGAAGCTTGGCTGCTCAAAAATAATGTGGATGAGGAGACCGACAGCGAGCCGGAGGCCTCTGGCTTGGCTGATCAATACATTCCGGACCTCAGCCCGCAGCCCCACCGTCTTCCCTGGAGGTCTCCCCCCGGGACAAAGCTAAGACGGAGCTTTAGGGTGGCCGCCGCCGTCGCCGCTGCTGCTGCTGCTGCCTGCCCATCCTCCCAGGAGGATATTTCCCTGGGAGAGAGTGAGCCCGAATCGGAGGGCTATCAGGAGGAGTGGATTCCTACCCGAGAGGATTTACAATATGACTCCGATGGCCGTGGTAAGAATATAATTTACTGTATGTGGATTGCGTTTTGCTACTTTACTTTCTATGTACTGGAAGTGTAGACTAATATTGATTATTACGTTCCCAGAACGGTTTGATTCAGACTCGAGTGAGGACGAGCCCGGGACTCCACGTTTTCCCCTTTGTGAAGGTATTATATCAAAAGTATTTGTGTATTCACGCTAAATATTATTGATCTATGGCGAGCGTTGTATCATGCTGTGGCTCAGCATTACGAAGCTGTTTGTGAGATAATTTTCTTATGGATGTTACGCTAATAATCCAAAGCATTCAACTATAGGTATATCATTTACACTATAGGCTTATCAATATGTGGCGATGTGGTGGTGGATGATACGCTAATAATCTAAATATAGATTATAAATATTATTGATCTATGGCGAGCGTTGTATCATGCTGTGGCTCAGCATTACGAAGCTGTTTGTGAGATAATTTTCTTATGGATGTTACGCTAATAATCCAAAGCATTCAACTATAGGTATATCATTTACACTATAGGCTTATCAATATGTGGCGATGTGGTGGTGGATGATACGCTAATAATCCAAAGCATTCAACAGGTGGTCCGGGGACCACCAGTGGTCTATAGGCTTATCAATATGTGGCGATGTGGTGGTGGATGATACGCTAATAATCCAAAGCATTCAACAAGCTGTTGAATGCTTTGGATTATTAGCGTATCATCCACCACCACATCGCCACATATTGATAAGCCTATAGACCACTGGTGGTCCCCGGACCACCTGTTGAATGCTTTGGATTATTAGCGTATCATCCACCACCACATCGCCACATATTGATAAGCCTATAGTGTAAATGATATACCTATAGTTGAATGCTTTGGATTATTAGCGTAACATCCATAAGAAAATTATCTCACAAACAGCTTCGTAATGCTGAGCCACAGCATGATACAACGCTCGCCATAGATCAATAATATTTATAATCTATATTTAGATTATTAGCGTATCATCCACCACCACATCGCCACATATTGATAGCTTATCAATATGTGGCGATGCGGTGGTGGATGATACGCTAATGTGGCGATGTGGTGGTGGATGATACGCTAATAATCCAAAGCATTCAACAGGTGGTCCGGGGACCACCAGTGGTCTATAGGCTTATTGATGTGTGGCGATGTGGTAGTCTGGTGTTTATTTTACTATGATTTTATTTCATCAGGGTCTGACGACCTGATTCCCTCACCTGCTGTTGCTGCTGCTGTGTCTGGTTGGGGTGAGTTTCACATGATGTATATGTGAATTCAATTTCACAAAGATTGAAACTGACAGCTTGATATGGATGTATTTATTGATCACATCACAGTGGCAGTTTGGTCTGTGAAGCCAAAACGTATCGGTGGATTTTACTATAGTAATCATACAGTGATGTCAAAACGTATCAGTTGATTTTACTGTAGTAATCATACCGCTATGGTGATATCAAAACGTATCAGTGGATTTTACTGTAGTAATCAATCATACAGTGATGCAAAAAATAATTTCATTTCAGCCTTATCTCAGTCTGACCCTGAGGACACGAATCCCTCACCTGTTGCTGTTGCTGCTGCTGTGTCTGGTTGGGGTGAGTTTCACATGATCTATATGTGAATTCAATTTCACAAAGCTGACAGCTTGATATGGATGTATATATTGATCACATCACAGTGGCAGTTTGGTCTGTGAAGCCAAAACGTATCAGTGGATTTTACTGTAGTAATCATACCGTGATGTCAAAACATATCAGTGGATTTTACTGTAGTAATCATACAGTGATGTCAAAACGTATCAGTGGATTTTACTGTAGTAATCATACAGTTTGTGATGCCAAAACATATCAGTGGATTTTACTGTAGTAATCATACAGTTCTGGTCTGTGATGCCAAAACATATCAGTGGATTTTACTGTAGTAATCATACAGTGATGCAAAAATAATTTCATTTCAGCCTCATCTCAGTCTGACCCTGAGGGTGAGCCTGGGACCACCCGTGATGAGTCATTTTCAAGGGATATGGGTGAGTTTTGCAAGTGATATGCTATACACCACTTTTGATTATAATGTAAATGTTCTATAACAGTGCTTTTATTTTATGATAGTACAGTAAATGAAGGCTAGCTACATGACCTAAATGCCTGAATTGTTGTACATTTCAGAGTCGCTGTTCCTTGCCGATGATGGTGGTTCTGGTGATGCTGCTGGTGGTTCTGGTGGTGCTGGTGATGCTGCTGGTGGTTCTGGTGGTGCTGGTGATGCTGCTGGTGGTGCTGGTGATGCTGCTGGTGGTTCTGGTGGTGCTGCTGGTGGTTCTGGTGGTGCTGCTGGTGGTTCTGGTGGTGCCGGTGGTCCTCGTCGTCCTGATGACAGTACAGAGTGGTCTGATGTTGGCTGGGAACCCCGCGACATCCCCTTCACCGGCTCCCCGGGTGCTCACTATGCTCCACTGACTGCTGAGAACGACCCTGTCCATTTCTTTGAGCTGTTTTTGTCGGACGAGCTGCTGCAGGACATCGTTGAGCAAACCAACCTGTATGCTGGGTTGTGTATAGCCAAGGTAAGCATACCACTTTTCTTTTGATTTCATTTTTTTTATTTTATTTTTTGGAGTGGTGCAAGTTGCTCATATAGAGCAACTATGTGTGTCCCTGGGTTTTTCGCAGCCAAACGGTAACTCCGTCATCTCTCAACGTTTCCGGATGTGGGGATGCCCACATCCCCACATTCAAAAAAATAAAATGAAAAAAAAAAAAAGAAATCACACCCATGTGAACTGAGTCCCCCAAATGGTAACTCTGTCATTTCTCAGTCGTTTTGGACAAGGGGCGGCTTGCCAGTGTCGTGCAACTTAGACCCACATCCCCACATTGAAAAAAATAAAATAAAAAAAATGAAATCACACCCATGTGAAGTGAGTCACCCAAATGGTAACTCTGTCATTTCTCAACCGTTTTGGACAAGGGCGGCTCGCCGGAAACGGGGCGACACCCTTTACCCCTTGCACCACAAAAGAACAAAACAAAAACATTAAATATCTAATTTGTGTCTTCTAGGTTCCTGAGGAGGTTGTCCACTCCAGAGTGTGGCGCTGGAAGGACATCAATCTGAGAGAACTGAAGAATTTCTTCGCTCTCTACTTCCTGACTGGCGTGATCGTCAAGCCCAGGCTGGAGTTGTACTGGGACTCGCGTGAGGTCATCGCCACCCCGTTTTTCAACCGGACAATGGCCCGGGACCGGTTCCAGCTCATCCTAAGGTTCTTGCATTTCTCTGACAATGGCACTGCTGACCCAGCAGACAGGTTGTATAAGGTGAGACCAGTGTTAGAGTACTTACTGCAGGAGTTCAAAGAGCGGTTCACACCTGACCGGAACATCTCCATAGATGAGGGAATGATGGCGTGGCGTGGTCGGCTGGCCTTTAAAGTTTATAACCCTCAAAAACCGAATAAATTTGGTTTGAAATCATACATGCTTTGCTGTAGCAAGACCGGATTCTGTTATAATATGAAACCGTATGTTGGAGAAAAATCTAGGTTGATTCCCACCGTAGACTACCTAATGGGATCTCTGCACAATAAGGGTTATCACCTGTATATGGACAACTACTACAACAGTACCAAAATGACCGAACATCTCCAACAGAATGGCACTCACGTGTGTGGCACTTTGAGAAAGAACAGGGGGGAACCTCCAGTAATTTCACGGGCAACAGTCGCAAACCTGAAACCGGGGAAGTTATTGCACGGCATAATAAAAAAGTCTGTATCACTGCATGGATGGACAAGAGGGTGGTCAAGGTCTTGTCCACCATCCACCAGAACGAAATGGTGACTGTCATGGAAAGAGTAAAGGGGAAAAAAAACAAGGTTCCGCTGATCAAGCCACTGGCCGTGGCAGAATACAATAGGTACATGAATGGGGTAGACCGCCTTGATCAGATGATTTCGTACTACCCCTTCACACGCAAAACCATGAAGTGGTACAAGAAATTTGTTTTTTACCTGTTCTCCATCAGCATGTACAATGCTTTTGTCTTGTATAAGGCCGCCACAAAGAGGAGGGGTAAAATCAAGTGTCTGCTAGACTTCCTTCTAAGCGTGATCGAAACATGGGGCAACTTGCGGGATGTGCAGGGAGGGCAGATGGGTGCAGTGGGGGGTGGGGAGTTGGTTGTGCTGCTGCCTCTCAGCCACACACCTCTCGACCACTAAAGTCACCATACCATGACCCAGCGAGCAGGCTCCAGGGGCAACTTGCTACACACCAGATGGCTAAACTCCCCGCCACAAACAAAAAGAAATTCCCCCAGAGAAAGTGCCGGGTTTGTGCCTCCAAGGGTCTGCGCAAAGAGACCCGCTTCTATTGCGTGCCCTGTAATGTGGCCCTGCACCCCATTGAGTGTTTTGCAAAGTATCACACGCACAAAGATTATAGGAAGTAATTTTTCTTTCTTTTTTTGTATGATTGCTGCAGTAAGACGACACTGATATACGGTGCATTCTGTATGATTATTACAGTAAGACGCCACTGATAACAGTGGGCACATTTTATTCATATGTGTACTTTTATTTTGTGTGATTGCTACAGTAAGACGCCACTGATAACAGTGGGCACATTTTATTCATATGTGTACTTTTATTTTGTGTGATTGCTACAGTAAGACGCCACTGATAACAGTGGGCACATTTTATTCATATGTGTACTTTTATTTTGTGATTGCTACAGTAAGACGCCACTGATAACAGTGGGCACATTTTATTCATATGTGTACTTTTATTTTGTGTGATTGCTACAGTAAGACGCCACTGATAACAGTGGCACATTTTATTCATATGTGTACTTTTATTTTGTGTGATTGCTACAGTAAGACGCCACTGATAACAGTGGGCATATTGTATTTATTTTGAGTGATTGCTACAGTAAGACGCCACTGATAATGGGTGTATTCATGGTGCATTTTATACTTTTATTTTGTCTGATTATTACAGTAAGAAACACTGATAGTGGACATTTTGTAATGCCTGATACCCAGCAGTGCCATTGTCAGAGAAATGCAAGAACCTAACCCAGCAGTGCCATTGTCAGAGAAATGCAAGGACCTAACCCAGCAGTGCCATTGTCAGAGAAATGCAAGAACCTAACCCTAGGACATGATCATGTGACATTTCCCTGGTTCCGACGAGCCGCCCCATGTCCAGAACGGTTGAGAAATGACAGAGTTACCGTTTGGGTGGCTCACTTCACATGGGTGTGTGATTACTACAGTAAGAAACCACTGATAATGGACATTTTGTATTGCCTCAAAAGCACTTTATTTTGTATGATTACCACAGTAAGAAACCACTGATAATGGACATTTTGTATTGCCTCAAAAGCACTTTATTTTGTATGATTACCACAGTAAGAAACCACTGATAATGGACATTTTGTATTGCCTCAAAAGCACTTTATTTTGTATGATTACCACAGTAAGAAACCACTGATAATGGACATTTTGTATTGCCTCAAAAGCACTTTATTTTGTATGATTACCACAGTAAGAAACCACTGATAATGGACATTTTGTATTGCCTCAAAAGCACTTTATTTTGTATGATTACCACAGTAAGAAACCACTGATAATGGACATTTTGTATTGCCTCAAAAGCACTTTATTTTGTATGATTACTACAGTAAGAAACCACTGATAGTGGGCATGTTGTATTTATTTCAGCACTTTATTATGCATTGTATTACTGCAGTAAAAGCCACTGATATTGTTTGGCATCACAGACCAAACTGTGATTCATAAATAAAAGGTTTACATGATTTTCTGCCTCTGTCGTTCATATCAAGCTAGAGTACAACTTCAATGGAACTACTTCTAATAACTTTAAAACTTCAATATCTGGTGAATGGTAGATGGAACAAATGTATTTTTTTGTTGTTAGGAGAGCGGAGAGTGTGATCTCTAATATGGTATATAGCATGTGTATGCTTCTATAGCCCTATTTTTTCTTATGAACCTGAACAACTCTTGTTTCATAATTGCTATGATTGTTCTCAATAGTGCAAGCTGAATTCAAATAGCAATTACGGACAAACGGAAGATGGATTTACGCATTTTTTTTTTCCCCTAAAAGTCAACAAATAGACCTGTCATTCAGTGTATAGCATGTATAGTGTTTTCATTTGGTTCATATAGATATTTGCCCGTCAATGTTTCTTTACATAACACTGCTCATGTCTCAATAGCACTAAAACTGCAATAAGTCCCGAACGGTAGATTGGATTAATAATTTTTTTTTTTCTTTAGAGAGCTGAGAGGGTGTTCTTTCAGACGGTATATAGCATGTATATGTCGCTATAGATTTCTTTTTTTTTTTTGGCCCAAACAACTCTTGTGTCATAACTGCTGTCATCACACAAGTGGTGACACCTAATTTCAAATGGCAATTACTGACGAACGGAAGGTGGGATGAATGTGATTTTTTCACTCCCTAAAAGCAGACAATTAGAGGTTTAATTCGGTGTATAACATGTATAGGATTTCCATTTGGTTCATTTTTAGAATTGCCTCTGAATGTCTCTGACTTTCAAACGGCCATAACTTTTGTTTTTGTTTTGAAGAGGCTCTGGGAGCTCTGGCAGGTGTTGTATAAACATCAATATCTCCAGTATGGAAAGTGTTTTTTTTTTTTTTTTTTTTTTTTAAATCAAAGTTCACAACATCAGCTTTCAGCTGATGTCGGTCTGCAGTCTACTGCTACAACATAGCATTTACTGTGGGGCTTTAAAAAGCCACAACTTACCATTGTAAAACGCTTAGCACAGCTCAACCCCCCCTCTTTGGAGAATGGTCAGCAGTGAAATTGTTAAGTACAAGCACACAACGTGTGATGCGCTGTGGCTGTGAGCTTGTAAATTGCAAACAAAAAGTCGTTTGAAACAAGCCAAAATAAGTAACTACACTTTAGAAACAAGCTGAAATAAGCAACAACACTTTAGAAACAATCACAAAGATGCAACCCGCAACTACAGCACCAATATTTACTGTACAAGCAACTTCCAAAAGAAAAAGGCCAAAGTTGCGTATAATAAGCAGACCTGGCAACACAGAGTGTGACACGAAAGAGAGAGAAGAAAAACTAACAAACCCAAAGCATTATTTTCATTAGCTACGAACGCAGCCAAACGCCTGCTTTACTTCGTGATTAAGACACGAAGAGGGAATAATGCGTCCCGACAACTCCGACTGAGACCCGATCGAGGCACTCCAAACACTTATTTCTTCATCCTCGATATCGCATTTCGGGTGGGGGGGCTGGGGAGTGGGGGGGTCTGCAATGATAACGTGTGTCGTAAACATATGCGTGGTTCACATACCAGGACTGCATGGCCTGCTCAGGCCATGGGATTCGTTGTGCTAAAGCTATGTCGCTCTACATAAGCTGTACTATCTTCCCCCAAAGGGTGCTTCCGTACATACAGTGTGTGTGTGTGTGTGTGTGTGTGTGTGTGTGTGTGTGTGTGTGTGTGTGTGTGTGTGTGTGTGTGTGTGTGTGTGTGTGTGTGTGAGAGAGAGAGAGAGAGCGCCCCTAAGCCTGTATATCCGCATGTATTCCAGGAAGATGGAGGATCTTGGTAGGCTGAAATATGGTTCTAATTTGGCCCCGTGCCCACCCTGCCCCCAACATCTTGCGCTGCTCTCTCTCTCCCTCTTTCTCTCCCTCTCCATCCCCTCTCTCTCTCCCTCTCTCTCTCTTTCTCTCCCTCTCTCTCTCTCCCTCTCCATCCCCTCTCTCTCTCTCTCCCTCTCTCTGTCTCTCTCTCCCTCTCTCTCTCCCTCTCCATCCCATCTCTCTCTCTCTCAGCTGAAGGGAGAACTCAGAACTCTGTAGCGGCTGCGAGGTGCGAGCGAGGCCCCCAGACCCTGCCGGGACACACTGTTGACTAACCACTCTACTATTAGAGGAGGGGGCTGAGGAGGGTGTGTGTGTGTGTGTGTGTGTGTGTGTGTGTGTGTGTGTGTGTGTGTGTGTGTGTGTGTGTGTGTGTGTGTGTGTGTGTGTGTGTGTTGGGGGTCGCGTGTGTCTGGACAGCTGCATGTTGTACAGTACGTGTGTGAGAGAGAAAGCATACAGAAAAGAACCAAAGACCCAGGATGGTTCTTCATGACAGAACAGCACTAGGACCTGAAGGGGGCACTCTTGCGCCTGGTTTGTGCATCGACTAGGGATTTGTGTTTTGTTTTTCCTTCTTTTTTTTTAGTGGGTGTATGTTGTATGTGCTCTCCAGCTAAATTCCACCAGATGTGTAATGACTGTTAGGCCATCACGAGGTCATTGGTATTCATAGGAAGCGCTCACACGTCCAGAGTATGTAACGGAGAGAGAGACACACACGTTGTGCAAGGCCTAGCTTATTGCATAATCACCTGATTACAATTATCTGAGATGATCGCAATAATTTATTTTCAATCATCTTTGCAATCGCTTCCATTCATTTTGACAGCTGTATGGAATTAACATGGTGTTGAAATGCTGTGTTTCAATTTCTTGTCTGTGCTCTCAATGAAGTTGTTGTAAATACAGTATATGTTCTGTTTTCAGCCACAGTACATATTATTGTTAATATTTCTAAAGTTCAAAGACACAACCACAATTAAATCAGCATTTATTTGCTGAGTCATGACATCCAGACAAACTCCAGCCATGAGCTTCCATGTACAGTATACAGTACACTCCAGAGTAATGGGGGTCTGTAATGCATTGTAAAACTGGGGGTCCTTGAAATGACTAAAAGTTTGAGAATCATTGTTTTAATGAGTGCGTGGGTGGGTGGGCCCACTTGGGGAGTCATTCCTGGAAACCTGTGAGGCACGGCTAAACTATGGGCCCGACGGTTCAACTTCTGACTCAGGAATCGTCCAATTTAAGACCTCATCCTGTAGCCCCCTCGGCACCCGGTCAAACACACACACACACACACACACACACACACACACACACACACACACACACACACACACACACACACTTGAGTCATTTATTGAACATTTTTCATGATTTTCTTCTCCTTTTCTCTGGTTTCTCTCAATCATACAAAACACCAAAAGGAAAGAATACCCTGGAATTACTGGTTCGTTAAGTGATCCGTGAGTCATCGCTCACATAATGATTTCACAGTTCGTCCTGGGGGTTTTGTCAATGTCACTTAAGACAGAGTGGGCTTTACAGCCCACAGTGCCCTCCGCTGAATGTCGGCTCCAATGACTTCCCGATGTGATGTGACACGCCGGTCCTCAAAAAGCACCTCAAAAACCTCAAAGTATGATCCGCTCCATAACACCCCATGACTCACAGCAGTTCTCCCATGGGCCCGGGTTCGCTAGGACCCGCATGGGCCACGGACATGGACCATTCCTCAGGTGAGGTGTGGGGAGGTGGTCAGTTGGAGTGTGTTTAATGAGACGTAAAACACTGTGGGTTTCTTGTAAACATCCAAAAGTACCACACGAACACAAGGTGAGAGGGAGAGAGCTGCAGGAAAAGAGGGCAGGGTGAAAGTATACATGGATGGCCCTGAGTGTGTTTGGAGTTGTTGGGTCGACACTCTAGATTTCTATATAACTACGATTATTAAGGGTTGGCGTCTGCATGCGTAATGCAGGAGAAAAGTTCCTTCATGAGGCATCCAGTCTGCTGGTCGTGTTTGAGGTATGGAAGCCAGCAGGGTCTGTTCTCTGTACTATTGACTCCTACAACTCAGTCTGTTCAGCAAGAGAGCAGAACTGGAAGGGATGGCATGATGTGTTCCCTATGAAACTGACAGGTGAAAAGCAGCAGCTGGCAACGTCATGTTTATCGGAGGAGACACATGGTTGTCCACACCCTTCCCCCTGGCTGTAGAGACTACATGTGTGAGGAAACCTTGGGATTGGCATAATGAAAAATCAGGAGAAAAGAGGTAAGCTAGAAAAAGCACAAGTAAGCACAAGTCTCCGCCAGGGCAGGTAGGTTATTGGGGTGATGTTTCACAGCAATCGGATACGGCGTTCATGATTTGAGGCCCTTTGGAAGCCAATCTTAGCCAATCAAGATGGAATATGGGAAATGATCGAATAGATAATGATGTGTGCCAATGAGTGTAATGTTTGGACAACATCTGCAGGAGAATTATCCGAAAAATGAGTTTCGCAAAAGTTTCCTTGGTGCCGCTATAACATGGCTGACGTGATAAAGTTGGGGCAGAGATCTCACTTGGCCTCTGAGGAGTTTGCATGCATAGTTTCAGTTTGATCGACACAGACACACAGAGACACACGGACGAACAGAGGCCTTTCGGACTAGCAAACGGAGACAAAAAGGAAGTATAAAAAGCATGTAAGGTCTCCACTGTTATCTCCCCATGTGTCCTGCCTCTCGTTCTCTCCACTTCAAACAGAGCCCTGGCAGCAGCCAGGGGGGCTTGGGGAGGCAGTACATCCTGAGAGGCAGGGGGTGGGATGAGTGGTGCCATCACTGTTTTCCCTTTTATCATGGAATTATGAATAAAAACAAGAGTTATTCATAAAGTGTTATGCGAGACACCCCAGTGGTGTATTCTACCATTAAACAGTATGTACATAGGGTCACCGGAAATGTCGGCCCAAATAAAAGTCGGACCAGCCAAAACGTTGCGACATTGAGGAGTCAGAAAACTGAGGTGAAAGAGGAACAAACTGGAGTTTGAAATACATAGTTTTCAACGATGGCAGTGCAAAAAAAAAGCTATGTAAACATCTGTTTTAAAGCATTGCACAGTGACAACTCAAGTCTCTGTAATGTCTATGCTGTAGGCCTACTAGTAGTAGTATAAAACATTGTAAAATAAAACAATGTACGTATAATCATCAAAGCTGGGTTGTTAATGTGTATGCTGTACTAAATGACGTAAAATAAAGGGATTTATGAACATCAGGCTGTTGCCTGATGTGTATCCTATATTATTACAAAACAATCTAAAATATAGATAATGAAGTCCATGTAGAAGAGCCGCCATTGGAATGATCCCATAAGTGATCAGGGTTTGCGGCAGCGTACCTCTGTCTATACTCAGGGTCCAACTTTGCGGCCCGACTTTTCCAGTCCCCGTACATACTGTAGTATGCCCTGCAGGAGTTTTTGTATACCTTTTATCTACACCCACACTGGTGACAAATGGTCCGCTTCTGCATGCAGGCCACTGATCAACACGAATAAACTACCTCCTAAAATATTCCATACAGCAGCTTTCATCCTGTAGGAAACCCATAATATACAGTATACAGTGGTAATGACCCAAGAGGAGGAGGCCTGTGTGCGTGGAAGGATGAGTTTATCCTCAGATAAACGTCTGCATCATTGTTCTTAATAACACCACCCTCTGGAACCGCCGCACTCTGACAGCATACAAACAGTCTCTGGCCTTTAAGTAACCGCCATTGGATCTTGTGGCTTGTTGTTAACACACCCTCTCCATTCTCTGTGGGGTGAAAGCAGGGATAGCTTGTCCTTAGCTGGCTCTGTCATTTGCCCTCTTCTCTCTATACTCTCCTCTCCCGCACTGCTGTTCCCAGGCAGAAAAAAAAAATAAAGTGTGTGTTTTCTTTCTGTTGGCGTGCTACTTTTTTCCCAGCCAGTACAGAAATAGGTGTGTTTTCTCTCCTTCTTGGTGGTAACAGTAGGCGTGTGGGGGTATGCTGGCCGGGCCCATTTGGAGGAGCCGCCCCCGCCTCCTCCCCTCTCTCAGTGGAAGGGTGCGGTCAGTTCGTCTTCCGAGGCCGGCCAGGCTCTCTCTCTCCACTCCTGGGCCGAGACCCAGAGAACACCTCAAACGGGCCACCCGGGCTGGGCAGGGGGCGGGGGCGTCTGCCCGCATGCCAAGGCGTCTCACCACCACAGGATCGGGGGTCTGGGGTAGCCAGACGGGGTGGTGGGTCAGTGGCTTTGGGGGTGTTGTTGGGGGGGAAGGGGGTTCATAGGGGTTCAGTCTGAGACAGGAGGAAAAGTCGGTTCCTCCTGCCAAAGACGGGTTGGTATATCCTTCAGGAGGATCAAAGGGGGCTCTGCAGCCAAGCACAGCAAATTACACAGAGTGGACTGGAAGGTACCTGACCGCAGACACACAGGCTGGAGCAGGGAGCCAGCCTACCGATGCCACTTTCATTCAGCGTCACGCTGTGCATGCTCTGCATCTCGTCACCATCCTCGGAACCAAGACAACAAAACTACTGAACTAGTACACAGATGTACTTCAGAAATACTGAAATAAGTGTGTGGCTGCGTCAGCGTGCGCACCACATTTAACCACTTAAGCTTATGCTTCCTCATACCACGAATGGTGAAGGAGGACATGTCTAACTTGGAGATCTTCTGTTTTCTAAAAATGTTTTGGAAAAATACGGAGGCCAGGTTGGACGTGGTTACTGCGCTCTCTCCCTGCCTGACGAGAATTACAACAACAGAGTGCAAGTCAGGACTGCCGGTGTGAAGGAAACTTCCCCAAGACAATACTACAGTAATCGCAAGGCAAATGTGGGGTTTAAATCTGAGGCCTAAAGTCAACGACCACCCAAGGAAGGTTCTTAAGCACAGTGATCTCTGAAAATGGACTGGAATTACTTGGGGGAAGAAATCATACAATGAAAAAGGTCCAAATTAGGCGTACACCTAATATTTAAAGCCGTAAAGGGTCTGCACAGTAAAACCAATCATAACACATCGTGGTCTGGCTAAAAATATCTTTGCAAATCATAGTCATACAAACACCAGCCATAGGTGGGTGCTCAACAGACAGCCAGTCAAATCACACACAGTCGACCGTGGTCTAATACAGGATTTGGCTAAAACCGCCTCATAAAAAAGGTACCCAGTGGTTTCGGGTTACAATGATTACAGATGCCTGCATGAACCAAAACTGGCAGACCTGTGAGACACATGCACACTAAGCTGCAGATCTGTGTTTCGGAACACTTTTGAGTAATGATAATAAACAACCAGCTCAGCCTGTGCATGTGATGGCAGTTAAGAGGTGGCATTACCTTGCAATGCCTCAGCGGCAATTCAATCTCCTAAACATCTGCGATAAGGTGTAACTGGGCCATCTGCTCAGAGATAACACAGGCAATAACACTCCTGCGGATTCGAGTCCCAGAAGACCCCCCTCACGTGTGTGTGTGTGTGTGTGTGTGTGTGTGTGTGTGTGTGTGTGTGTTGTGTGTGTGTGTGTGTGTGTGTGTGTGTGTGTGTGTGTGTGTGTGTGTGTGTGTGTGAGTGTGTGTGTGTGTGTGCGTGCGTGTGGGGGTGCGTGCACGTGTGTCCACCAGGCATTTCTTGTGCATGAGTGCATGTTGTATTATGTCACTGATAAATGGTTAGAGATAAGGTCATTGGCTGTGGCCCTTGACATCCCCACTTGAGAAGTGATTGTAGTGAAATCTACCGGGACCTCAATCTCCACACGCTCTCCAGACTTATGATGTCTAACCTTTATAGGCCTTATCATGTCTTTCTGTCGGGGGAAATCTAAATGCAGGTGCAGGGATGTTTTCCTCACGCAAATATCGCTTTCCTCAGTTTGGGGACATTTCGGCTTTCAACAGAATGAAAAGGGAAAGCCGGCCAACTCAGAAGAAGCAATATGCAATAGCCTAACAATAAGCACTAAAATTGGAGGACTAAGTAGAATGTAATTTGCAAAAATATCGCATAATACCGTTAAGCCACCCTAAATCACTGGAGGAGAAATTCCTTCAGTGCGACAGCCCTATCCATCAGTGCAGACATTCAGGAAATACACTGGCCCCAAAGATAAAATATGAGGCACTGGTGATACATTTTTGGGCAACACTGATCCTGCTTTTGGAGTCTAAAACTTGAAAATATATTCACGGAACTGCTTGTCATGGAGCCTATAACCAAAGCATTTCTAAATTGAACTTTACGTCAGAGTCTCAGCAAGTAGGCATGGTGTCTATTTCACGCTGTGATATCGTATGATGTAAGAGCACCCCTCACTTCACACGGGTGTGAATTTTAAGCTACAAGGTCACTCACAACACATAATATTCTGACACCGAGGTTAGTTTGTACAACAATGAATATTTGGAAAAACCCATGTGTATTGGCCTCAGAGAAATCAAATAATGGCCGCTATATCAGCCAACGGAGATATAACCGACTATGGGATTGTCTTTGTAGGTTTACTTTATTGTCAGTGTTTGGCTGACATGCCGCAGGCAGGGGTCTGTATGAGAGGGTCAGTGCAACCTGCCCCTACAATGCTCCAAGAAACTCTGTTACTGTAGTGCATAGCTAACTCTGATAGGATCTGTCAGGCCACTTCGCCTCTTCCATAACATAACCTCCCACCTGGCTATGAGTTTCTCAGCCTCCTGCAGAGCTCGTCCAGGAGGCTGCACCTTATCAGTTCACTTACACTTCAACAATGTTTACCTCCTGCAGCTGCAGAGGGGAGAAGAGGGGAGGAATACTTATGCTGCATTCACATGGGATCAGGCAAGCGGAAGATGGCAAACAGGACGCCACAGCAGCCCTGTTTTGCCTTTTCCCGTCTACCGCTTGCCTGATCCCTTGTGAATGCAGCATAAGACCCACCGCAGGGGGCCAGCCTGTGTGCACTGATAGGTACAAGCAGCATGGAGCCCATGGCACCTAGCGCTAGGTCACATGAAGTTGAGGGGAGAGGTCGACGTAAGATGAAATGGTTGAATCACGACTGTGTGAGCTGTTTGTCTCTCTGCACAACTGCCTTTCAAAGTACTTTCAGTTTAGTTAAAGGTAGGGGAAGTGATTTGAAATTCATGGTGTAGTACCAGCCTGGTGCACTAGGGGCCCCCAAAAGTAGCTACACTATGTGAACCTGCTGCTCTCTCCTGATTGGAGGAGAATTGTGGTGACCTGGGGAACTTTTATTAGCTCCTCTGCTAACGTGGGGGAGGGGAACTCCATATGTGGTTTCCACACCTTATAATAGAGCATTTTAACAGAAAAAAAATATTTTTTGGGTGATATCTGACAAAAGTGAAATCACTTCCCCTACCTTTAAATATATAAATGAGGTTTCACCTAAAGCCAAGTCAATGCCAAGAAAACAAATGTTTTTAATGTTTTATGCCCTATCCTATCAACTCACTGTATTGCATCTTTAATGCTTTGCCTATTTTTTATTTTTGCCTTTTTTATTATATTCTTTATTTTCATTTATTTCATTTTTCTCTATTTCTATGTAAAGCACTTTCAGCTGCATTATAAGTGATGAAAGGTGCTGGACAAATAAAATGTATTACTGTTTATTATAAAACTATTGACACTGCTGACGGGACAGTGCTTGAGACAATCAATGACTTCATATAACTTGGGGCCTGGACTGCTTCAACAGAACAGGACCCGAAGGTCCGGAAAGATAAGGAGTGTGGAAATCAGACAAGCTGCTGTGGAGGCATGGACCCTCACAGCACAACGGGAGAGTGCCCTAGATGGATGGAGTAAATTGACTCTATGGGGAGCAAAACTGCAAAACCGTTGCCTAAAGCTAACCTTAACCAAACCCAACCCTAAACATAACCTCAGTAAAACATATGCCTAAACCTAACCTTAACCCTCGACCATTATTCAAACCATCGCAACTTTTATGCAAAACTGGCGCGACTGTTATGCAAAACTGCCGCTATTGTTATGCAAAACGATCATCACGGTCGAGCATTGCTTTTACTCATCCTGCAGGGCAGAGACAGGAGGGGAAAAAAGCACAGCAACTACATAGCTAAACTTTCTGTCTGCAGTGTGTCTAAGACCACTGTAGAGCTCTGGAACTTGAGTGATGTTCTATAGGAGAGTGTGTAGGGCAGCAATCCAGGAGTCCTGGGTTGCTGTTGGCCAGACCGGTGAGGAACTAACTATGGACAAATTTACTTGTGAGCTCTCTTTCTGTACAGATTTCTTTTCTTCCAAAGCCATTTCTATTATATATGACAGCATAAGAACCTTATATTAAAAACCCTCCACCCCACAAGACATTGCCAGACCACCACCAGATATAAAACAACCAGTACTTTCACCCTACACAGCTGCACTAACATTGAGTACAGATTCTGTGCAGTAGACTACACTGTACAAATCAATGGCTTATACTGCTTTGACTGTAATTGGCTTGCTCTGCTATGCCTGCCTACCAGGACAGTTTAGACAGGCCCTCATAATATAGAACTCACTGTGGGTAGATTTATAACTTGGTATAAGCCAAGTATAACAGCTAGCCATAAATATCTGATATGCGCACATATGAAAAGTGACAGACACTAAAAGTTTTTTTATACGCAGTATAATAATATATATAAAATATAATAAATATTGCATAAGCAACTAAAATACTGTTTGGGGTGCTCACAAAAGCTCAAGTAGACATTAAAATGAGCCCAAAACTGGCCCAATATACTTTGTTGTATGATGACAGCAGATAATAGCTGATCTACAAGCTCACAAAGCTTTGCAATGTTAGAGGAATGCATGTGACATTGTGCATTTATGAAGAAACGCCCACTGAGTGGCAAAACAACTTCCTCTCCATAGAAATACAGTGTTGCGGCACTGGTTTTCATTTACTCTAAACACCATGAAAATAACTCTAAACACCATGACATAAGCTTTTAAATGACAACTTTTTTCAACCAATGTTTATGTTTTAGTTATTAGAAAAAGGGATGGATAATTTGCTGCTTTTATAGTCTTAGGGATTTTAGCTGTTTTGACAGCTATTTTTTTTTTTTACAAAACAGGATACAATTTATTTCATTATTATTATTTACTATAGTTCTACTAGACCCCAGGAGAAAAACTAAAGTTGTCATTTCAATGTCAATCTTTTTTTATTCCCACAAGTTGCAAGTGAATGAAAACCGGTGCCACAACAGTCTGAGGGCAGTCTGAGGGCAGGGGACACGCCCACATGTGCATACTATCTATTCTCTTTACTTATTGTGTTTTTTACCAATAAATATGTGATGAGATGAACATAGAAATAATTAGAGTAATAAAATGTACGCAAATAAAAATACAAATATACTGGTACATGCACATCATAATATGATGTGCATGTACCGGTATATTTGTATGTTATATTATATGAAAACACAAACAAACAACAATGCAGCAGCATCTATTTTACCGTGACATACAGTATGCACTGTATTCGGATTGATATTTTCTAAATCTTTTGAACCTTTTGGCCGATGACATGCCTAAAGGATAGGGATGCCAACCCAGGTGTGAATGTGATATAATGTGATTGTGAAGTGGTGGTACTCACTGGGTCTGTGCCAAGCATCCAGGTGCCAGTACGGTGTGGGAGTCGGGGGTGCGCTGCAGCCCAGTGAGCTCCAACATGTCCACCTTTATGTCAGTCACATGACCAGGCAAGAGCTGCAGCACAGTGAGAATCTTCTCCACCAGGTTGTCTCCATGGTGTCCCACCGCTCCTAAGAAGCCACAAATACAATTGGCAGTGGATCATTGGAATGTTAAAAGCTACATCTTCTAGGGAATACATGAAGGCTCTGCCCGAAATAAAATGAAATGTTGCGAGGGGCCAGAAAACTGAGCTGTTGGGAGGGCTGTTGCAGCCTGAAAGAGGGAGAAAAGAGGGACATTTCCAAAAACTTCCTGAGAGAGTACAAATGTGAACCCAATGGTTTGGTTTTTCCATTTGGTTCCATTTGTACAGTCTCGGAAAAAAAGACCTAAAAGAAAAATCATTAACATGGTCTAGCACAACTTGATGACAGAGCCGCCATTAAATGAACCGAGTTTGCGACAGCATAACTCTGTCCATACTCAGAGCAGAGTATTCTAGGCAGCTATTAGCTTTAAGAGCATTCAAGAATCCATTTTTGCTGGTTTTATGTACTGTATATATGCTACCACGAAGTTGATTACATTTTCCTATTGTCCATATCATAATTAGCATAATTATGTTAAAGGACACCTTGTTACTGTTGACAATAACTTATTCTGCCTTTCTACTTGCCTGTGCATAAACCCCCATTATGAACCCGGTCCCAGACATGTTGAGTACACCAGGTTTTATGTTAAAAATGTTGAATACGGGTCCCCGGCCTGTAGAAACTGCCAGATGCTAACTTGCATATGTTGAGCAAATGTGATTAGTCAGCACATTTGAGCAAGTGCTACAGTATGGCTGTTTTCAGCCCAATGACTGTGTTTTTGCTAATGCTTGGAATGGAGCCTCATGAAAAACTCCTAGTTAGACATATGCTAAGCATCTCATGCCCAAATATAATGTGTGATGCACGCATGCACAGACATTTCTGCCTGGCTTACATAGTAACCATAGTAATTATGTAGTCATGCATAGTAATAAAACATGATGGGATTGTCTTCTATGGGTTTTTAATGGTATGGTTACATATTATGCCAATTATGAAAAATGCTCAAAATATGCAAGTTAACATCCAGCAGTTTTCACAGGCTGGGGAAACATAGTCCCATACTCAACATTTATAACATAAAACCTTGGTGTACCCAACATGCCTGGTTTCACATTCTGGCAAATAGACCATTAAATGGTCTATTTGCCAAAAAAAGAAGGTGAACAAGGTCACAGCGTGTCACTTTGTGCCACACTGTACATCAGTAGATTTAAAACCTAATTTAGAAAGGCCAACCCTGCCCCAGGCTCATGTATGTGTGTGATAGGGACACAGGGAGTGGGGGGAAGAACATCTGACACAATAATAATATTGTACATACATGCGTCTCCAGTGAGCACCTGGTTTTCTCTCTTCTTGTACATACATTAATCCTGTATGTCTACTTGACATAATCCTACTCCAGTCAAAACTATATATCCTTGAGCCTCACCTGTAAGATCCATCGTTCTATCCACAAAAATGATGGATGCTTTATTTGGGGCAGTCTTCCTCCGGTGTTTGGCCTGGGGGTGATTGGCCAGGTCCCCTGCTATGATGCGGCTCAGCGGACCCACAGCGAAGCTCTCTGCCCAGGTGGCGCCGGCCTCGAACATGGCATTGAGCACAGAGGTCAGGGACTTGATCTCGATCTGGAGTTCAGGGGGCAGGGAGTTCATGTCCACGTCAGCCAGGCCGCCGAACCTCTTCTTCTCGGGGCGGGGGGCGTTGATGGCCTCCAGGTCGGGCGACAGCAAGGGGAAGAGGTGGGCGAAGGCGGGTGTGAGGACGAGCTGCTGGGACACGGGAGCGAAGACCACGGGGACGTGCATGACCTCGGCCGTGTAGTTCATGTCGCCCATCCACTCGCACAGCTTCTCCTCGAACTGCTCGAACACGGGGCTGCCCTCCATCTCGGTGGTGACGTGGTTGGCGAGCAGGTGCACCGAGTGTGCCACCGTGGTGCACACCACACAGTACTGGAAGTGGCTGAATGAGTGAATGAATGAAGAAATTAATTACAGTACAATTCAAGGGCAACTACAACAAAGCTGATGACTCTGAGTGGACAGCAACTAGTTAAGCTAACATTTGTTTACAGTAGTAGTGGCCAACATGTACAGTACATTTCATCAAAACATTTACCTATGGATGTACAAATAATCACTTCTGTAAAGCCAGAAGCAGCAAATCATAGTGGATGTAAAAGGGAAAAGAAAATTATAGGTGGTTGAATCATATAGTTTTATGAAGGACAGTTTCGAATTGCAGGCCATCCATAGGTGAACTGAACTCTGAGTGGTTTTGAAGGCGTCAAGGGATTTGCAGGTCTTAATGACTTAGTGGCCTTGTGGTTAGAGTGTCCGCCCTGGAACTGGGAGGCCGGGGTTCGATTCCCGGTCGGGTCATACCAAAGACTCTAAAAAATGGGACCCAATGCCTCCCTGCTTGGCACTCAGCATCAAAGGGATGGATTGGGGGTCAAAATCAGCTAATGATTCCCGAGCGCGGCAAGCCGCAGCTCACCGCTCCTTGGAGCTCACCACTCCAAGTGATGGGTTAAAAGCGGAGGTCCAATTTCGCTGCGGTAACGTAGTGACAAATCATGCGACTTTGACTTTGACTTTTTTTGACTTGGTAGGGCCGTCCACATATTGGTGGCATAGGAGCAAAGTGAATTTAGTCCCTTGTTAGAGCCAAATCTGGGTTGCACAGTGTTGTGGGAGTGGACTTGACATTAAGGAAGTATTTAATACTAAGTATTTTTAATGAAAGGATAGACCCCTTGATATGCCTCGTCTCATTTTAGGGGGGGTCCTCAACACAAAACAATACATACAGTACAAACATTTGGACAGGTGCATGGGTACTTTGGTAGTGGATTGAATCTCGTGGACCAGACCCATTGGGCCAAGAAACAGCCTGACCAGTTTTGGGAGGTCTGTAGCTTTTGTTTTCAAGGTATTTGGGCTGCCGTGGTACCTGAGCGATATGATGTCCCTGATGACGTCCACCGTGCGCCCCTTCAGCAGCGAGCTCACCACGAACACGGCTTTGGGCTCGTTCTCTCCGCACGCCTCGAAGCTGGAGAACTGCTTGACGTTGCGGGCGCCAGCCTCCAGCAGAGCCGCCGCGCCGCCGTTCCAGTGGAGGGTCTCCGCGCACTTGTCGTCCATGAACACCACCGCCTTCTTTACCTTGGCCAGCAGCCTGTCCCACGTCTGCGCCGGGAAGTCACGGGTGAAATGCTCGCTCGTCAACATCGTCTCGGTTTGCTGGCGGATGTTTTTAAGCACGCAAGAATGCCCAAAGCATCGGAAAAGTCAGGCGGAATAGCTGTAATAGCTGCTACCTCAAAACAACAACAAACACACATGTGAGTCCCTCGAAGGTGACGTGGCAGCTCAGCTGCTCGTCGCTGCAGATGCGCGTCATCGCGGGACTAGGATTCCACCACCAATCTGATAAATACATTAAAGACGTAGTGTTATAGTGCTTTATTGATATTAAAATAATTTCCACAAAACAATGTCAACCGGCTGAGGAGTTCTCTGCCGTTTATTGCAATGACATGGTCTGTTTGACCGAACGATGAAATATCTAGTTGCTTATTCAAATTCAACATTGATTTCAT
Source organism: Benthosema pterotum (assembly GCA_039105355.1). Taxonomy (NCBI): domain Eukaryota; kingdom Metazoa; phylum Chordata; class Actinopteri; order Myctophiformes; family Myctophidae; genus Benthosema; species Benthosema pterotum. The sequence continues at coordinate 18,084,507 of CM076979.1, forward strand.
CGTGTTGTGCGGCGATTAGTGACCTAGTATAAAATGCTGCGACTCCAGAGGTCGTATGTCTGTAATTTCGGCAAATTCGTTGATTTGATTGTTTTCCTTTTCCTTTTTTTAGTTTTTTTTAATACAGTTGGTGGTTCCAGACATAGAAATGCCATTAAATGGGGATCCATAGCCAAATACGTTTCAAACTGGGGGTCCTTGAAATTAACACGATTGCAATTTCCAAATCACTGTTAGAGCCGTGAAAAACCTTTCTTTTGGGGGTCCTTGGCATACATTTTCTAATGGGGGTTCGCGGGCTAATGGATGTCAATTTGAGAGTCCCTTACTGGCCTGACTGACACACTGGACGATGGCACATGTGACGATTACTATTACCCGTGGAGACCGTATTCGGTAGGTCACCAACCTCGGTGTACAACAGGCGCTGCGGCGCTGCTGCAGGCACTGTAGCTGTCAGCTGCTGGTGGGAAGTGTCCCTATAGAAACAACGTGTTGATGATGTCTGTCATGTGGTGGAGCTACATGTCGCTTCTATATAAAGTTCCAACTTTTAGCTATATCCTATCTCTTCGCTATATTGGAGTTCACGCATTGATCTACAGCCATTATGAAATAAATAATTTAGTTGTGTCAATAAATAAAATAAAATATTAGGTTAAGTAACTTTGTGTAGAATGTCCACTGTGGAATCGGACCTAAATGTTGCCGATGATAATAGGGGTGGTGATGATGATGATGATGATGACGATGATGAAGATGGGTGGTTGTATGGAGGTAAGTTTTAATATTTAGTTTAGTATTAAATGTGCAAATGCTACAGGCTAAACAGTTATCGCCAGAGAGCAGCTGACAGCTGTTCTATTTGACACACACACGTGGATGAGTTAACGGCATATGTTAATTGTAGCCACTTTCGCAACTCCCAAATAAGGGCTATTATCCCTGATCAGGGCTATGTTAAAGGCTTGAAGCCACACATTGCTTTATAGACCGACCTAAATACCAGACTATGTTTCTGTGGCAGATTGCAGTGAGGAGAATGCAGAGGAGAGAACAGCATCAGACAGGTATGTTATTCATAGTCTCGATACCCCCCCCCCCCCCCCCCGCCCTATTAAGTAGAGAGTCGCATTGAACTTTAAATTTTCATAAATCTAAACTTTAATTGTGCATCACATTTCAACAATGCAATTCAAAGTCAATTATATATAAAACATTAATCATGGAGATAAGACAGCAAAACAAATATAACCTAGTAATATAATTTTGCTATTTAAAATATGACACAGGACACTCAATCTATTCTGTATGTTACTCCTCACTGACACTGAAAGGTGAATTCTGAATATTAATGGGCACTGGTACATGCTGTCGAAATGGTAATAATGTGTTATTACCATTACCATTTCGACATTTCCCACTAATATCCAGCAACTTCACATAATATAGCCATTGAAGAGTAGTGACCAACATTCCACAGGCCACAATTGACAATCTGATAAACTCTGGTCACAACAGATACTGACCAGGGTGTAGTGGAGGGGGGACGCGAGGGACGGATTCCCCCCACTTCTCTCACACATCTAAAATATTTTTGGGGGCAAAAATTGTTTTTTTTTTTTTACTTGTCATTTACCTTTACAATTAAGCATTGTAAACCATCTTTCTCAATATACTATTCAATATGCATGTTTTAAAAGTGTGTCTGTCTGCGTTGTGCAGGTGCACGCGAATGCACATGCATGTGTGCGTGCATGTGTCTTAAGAGGCGTCCCCCCACTTCTAAAAGTACCACTGCAACACTGATACTGACTGGTTCGGAGTCCCCAGACCCCCAATAAAGCAAAAAGAAATGCACATTTCAACCATGATAACCATGATGTCACATCTGCATCATTATGTGGCACACCATAGACTTAACATGGAAGCTAGAAGCAGCTTCTTGCTTTTAGCTTCATCTGTATGCCAATGTGAGCACTTTAGTGACCTGCAAGGTTTCCTCTAGACTGAGTGAGAATTAATGTAAAGTGTTTATTACCTTAATTACCTAGACCTGGGATAAACTGTCAAAGTGCTTACTGAAAAATTGGTCAATTATCCTTAATTCCTGTATTATTTCACTTGTTTGTACCTGCTGCTATTCCCTAGTGTTCCTCCCATTTCTGTAATGATTGTGAAGTTCCAACCAGTGTGACAGAACCGTAAGTGGGAACTGATCCGCATTGATATGGAACGGTCTGGCACGTATGTTCATTCCCCATTAGGACCAATTGCAAGCTGCATTAATCACATTGAATCCACTTCACTTCACAATAATGGCAGTGCTGTCATTACTGCCATCTGTGTCTGTGTGAAATACTACCAGTCACAGGGGACATTACCAAGTATTTGGATGCTCGTTAAATGTTTGTTTATGAGCCTTTAAGTAATCACAGAATGGCCCACCTGTGATTGCTGTGGTTTGCATTGCCCAACTGTGCAGTGTCTCCTCAAAAGTAGATTTAGCGTTACATAGCAATTACTATAACTTCACCTTCTTGAGATGGATGCCTTATTACTTTTAGATTAATTTGCATGTGACTGTGTGTGTCCAGAACTGGCCAATTTACAAGGCCAAGCTCTCAAAGTACAGGATTGAAGTGATTAAAGAGTTTCAGACTTTATGAGGCAATGGTGACTTCTGAAATGCAGTTGAGAAATGAATGTCAATATTGCTTTAGATGAACTCAAGAAAAAAAGGTCAGTCAATATATCTCTGAGCCTGTGTTGATCTCTTCAGCAACATTACATCTGCAGATGATTATGATGTACATGATTTTAAATCTCTTAACTCTCTTTGCCTGGAATTGCATGCATTTTCTTTTGCATAAAAATGAAGGAGTGTCTAACAGTTGCGTGTTGAATTCATGTTCAGTATGTCCGGGCTCATATAATAGAGTTTAATTAATGAACTTGTTTTGTGCCCTCGGCTTTTGGTTGTTGACTGTTACTTCTAATCAGTTAATCATTAAATCCGAGCAGCCATTTTCGCTAAATGTGATGAAGTCCCCCAAGGCGTCCCTGAGATACTGTATGTGTTCACAATGTTGGGATGTACAGTCCTAAGCATATAGTAGAATTGATGGACAGATCATGGACAACCCGAACACAAAAAATGTAGTCACTGCTTTTTGCTGGACTTTTTGATAATTTGAAGATTGAAGATTTTGATAATTTTAAGTCCAGGCCCTCACAGTGCCTGGATGCATAGTGTTTTAACCGGCCACATCCCAACAATTAATCGGATTAACTTATGCCACAAGTACCTAGAAAAAAAAACATTTATAAACATATAGAATGTTTACACAGTCATGTGATGTGACATAGCATAGATTTTATATTCACATTTCAAAATGTATTCTAATATGCCCAATATGCCCAAATTCCCACATGTGCTAACATTGACATCACGTCTCCCACTCGTCTCTCACTCTCTAGTGTGACTGAAGCACTGGGCACCAGCAACCATGACAATGGCATGAAAACTCAGGTAGTGTCCCAACAATCTGTGTACTTGTTTACAGTACTGTATGTACAGCATTATGTGTTTTCATCCCTAGCTTTTGATCCTTTACTCTCCTTTTCTCTATGGATCCATTAGGAAACCGACAAAGACAGTGACAACAGTGATGATGACGATGACATTTGTGTGACTATAGGTGACATAAAGACTGGAGGACTGTCCCAAAGCATGTGAGTTTTAACCACTTTCATCCTGAAAGATCCCAAAGTTGTCATGTTTATGTAATATTGCCGATTGCCGTTAAATTGCCGATCTATAGAGCAATGATGAATAACCGTAACTTTGAAATATAGCACGTAGTAGACCCACTATCCATTAGCCCCTTGGGAGGAGTGAGAGCAACATCAGAGATATTTATCATGTTTGTTGCCTCGCAGGCTAAATATCGTCTTTCTCAGGCGTCCGCTTTTGTCAAATAACAGTTCGAGTCACTGCATGCTTTCAACCACGATTATATGTTGATGTATTACGTTTGCATCTGACAGCTCCATTTGTAGTGAAACCCTATGGGCTATTTGTTCGTGTATAGAGCCTATTTCCCTGCCACATGTGTGAGAGTGTTTGGTATCATGATGGTAATAACCGTGAATTTATTTATCTTGTTTTCCAGCAGCTTTGAAAGCACACCCGTCACTCTGAATATTAAAGGTGAAGGGAGAACACATGCAGTAGGTAAATTGACTACAAGTTCCTGCATAGACATGATGTGGAAAAACAAATGAACTCTTGTGGGTCCCTTTGGTTCAATTTTTGCACTCTTCCATAGTTATAGTAACACTGATGATTCTTCTGTGTGTGTTTTTCAGTTAGTAAGTGTACGGATGTGGATCCTGTCGGCATGGCAATTGAAGTGGAGTCCTTTGAGGAGAAGCCGTGGAGGAGGCCTGGTAAGCATCGCTCTCCGTGCCTGGGTGTGCAGGTGTTTTTGAAGGTGTGTGTGTGTGTGTGTGTGTGTGTGTGTGTGTGTGTGTGTGTGTGTGTGTGTGTGCGTGCACGTGCGCAGTGCACGTGTGAGTGCCTGAGCTGTTTTCCCATTCGGGCACTTAATTAGCACACTGCAGGTGCGGTGCTATGTGATTATAGTGGCTCTGTTCAGCATGAACAACGCTGTATATATTTTTGTTTTCCAGGCTCTGACATCTCCGATTACTTCAATTACGGCTTTAATGAGGAAACGTGGAAAGTGTACTGTGAGAAACAGCGGAGGCTGCATGCAAGTAACGACAATGCCAGCCGTGCCTCTGCTAAGCTCCCGGTAAGGTCATTCACACAACTATGAGAAGGATAATATTTTGACAAGAGAGCACAAACCAAACAGGAGTAATTTGTGAACACTGTAAGAATTTGTATAGCAGTGATATCGCTTTAGTTTAATCAAAATCTAGATCCATATGTGCAAATTATGTACAAAATAGAGGCAAAGAGAGTGGAATAATACAGGTAAATATAGACATAGAGGTTATGACAACAATGACCATAGTCCCCTTCGATAGTAGAGCAGAAGTTGGTTCAGAAAACTCATTCTGGCATCAGCCAAAATAATTCACCCTTTCTCCCTAGACTAAAATAATCCCAAATTATTTTTAATAACGGAACTGAAACCAAACCGAATCCACAAACCAATAACCATACTGCACAATATGATTCCTAGGAATTATAACCGAAAGAAAAAACAGAAAGTGAAGAGTGAAATGCCCGTAATTGATGTTTTAGTTGGCACATGGTCCTTACGCATGGTCACTCGCTATTTTTGTATTCACGGCTTTTAAAACCGCACATCTACTGGATAAAACCGTTGTGCTTCGTTGGCACCCCCTAGGTTGGTCCCCGTCATTTGAAAAGGTTCAGAACCACCACTTTTGATGAGATTGTTTAATCTCAGAAGCAGAAGAGGGTGTTTATCACAATCTTATGGAAGTGATGTTGCAATTTCCTTCAGGTCCAGAGGGGCCGCATTGACCATAGAGATAAAGGCTCTCCCAGTGAAGATTATACATCCTCAGGCAGTCTATACAGGTCAGTATCACACTGTTACTACTCCCAGCCCTGAGTCAGTCATACTCATACATTGTTAGGGGGACATAGAAAGTGAGGTAATGGCAACTGTTAAGGGCATTTCACACAAGGAGCAATAAAGCACGCCTCTAGTTCATTTTTTAACCGACTCTCGGCCACACACCCAGTGTGCAAGGCCCCTTATGGAACACAAAACATCCTTTGGGTAAATTTTCTTGTTGCAGAATTTAACCAAATTCTGACCACTCTGGCAGGAAAGACGCAAACCCTGCTTATACAGGGCAGACATTGGGGCATAATGTCTCAGGTCTAAACATATTTGAAGACCACCTCCAAACCCTGCAAAAGGACTTATATTCTACCTACTCTACCTACTATTAATATGACACTATATTATGCTGTCATGGTATTGCTAAGCTGCACTTCTCTCTTATCTAACTTGCGAGCTTCCAGTTACATTTTTTTCTGATGTGAAGGTCATTTTGACAGCCATTCCTCCAAGCCCAGTACAACTGTGCCCTCTGTGTGCACCATTCCCTATAGCTGTGGCTGGAGGAGCCAGCAGCTGGTTGTTTGTGCAAATGACACAACATATCTGGCTCTTGCCATCTGGTGTGTGTGATCTTATGACGGTGTCAGCAGGTCAAGTTTGTATTGGCCAAATAGCCCACTGTTTAAACTGCTGAACACAGACGTACATCTGGTAATGATTGAAGGGAAATGTCACGAAAGGTATGTAAACTTGCCGATGTTACTACATACAGGGCGTTCCCAGAAAATTGCCCATTCGATTGAGCTCCATAATCAACTTCATGTATGACAGATGATTCCAGATTTTTTCCTTTCCTTCTGCCCCTTTCCACATTTGTATCTTTTATCATTCTTTCCCCCTGCTGGTCTGTTTTAAATAATTCTGTTTTGCTGGATAGAAATAAAAAGCCAACCACACTCATTGCTGTTGTACACGCAATCTGATTGATCTAAATAAAGCAAGTGCGTTGAAATTATTGGAGCGATTACGGCACAGCACTGCACTAATCTGAAGTGCCTGTAACTGATACCATGCTGATACACGTCGCACACAATCATGATAACTACTGTGATGCTACGTGGCCGTCAAAGATTCCATCTGTAGCACATTAAATCACTTTCGGCCTGGTGTCTCTGTTTTGGGCATGCCATTGTAGAAAGGAAAATATCCAAAATGTAATTTTTAACAAACAGATTTGCCAAATGGGGTGAAAATTACTGAACTACATTCAAGTTCACCACATGCACATATTGTGACATGTGGTGAGCTTGTAGATCGCCTTTTTCCTGCGTCTGTCGTACGCAGTGGGGAAAAAAGATTTAAAGATCCTATCTCTAAGTTTTATGTCTTAACTGATTTAGGCCTGACCTAAGGTTTTTGAAAAACCTGAAATATTTATATTTCATCATCAAATAAAGTTAATTATGGAATACTGTACATACTGTACAGAATCCAAATATGGATTCCCGGCCTGACTGGGATTTTAACTTGATTTTTATTCCACAAACTCGTTTCACTCTATTAACATACTCTACTCTACATGTTGGTCAAAAATGTTGTATTCTCTACAAAAATATACACATGGATTGTAGCTTTGAATAGAAGGGGTAAGGCTTTTAACCATTGTTTGTTGTTAAAACTAGTCTAGTCCGTTTATAATGAAGTTCTCATGTGCACGCCGCTCGCTGTCCCTCGCCCATTAGCGACCACCTGTGAAGGAAGGCGTTTAGTGGCTGGGTGGGGGATGTGGGGAGAGGCCCCGTCATGACTGGAGGTATAGACTGGACCCATGGTGTTTTACTGACCAATTACACTTTCCACTCGTTTATGGGCACAGCCCTAGGCATCAGCCATTCACTATATACCTTCATCAACGGCAAGAAACCCCAGCATGCATTCTGCTCCTCCTTACAGACCAGGTGCCGTAGTATGTAAGCAGCAGTGATGAGCTAAATATGTGGACAAGAACTTATACACACATACACACACACGTTGTTAACTAATTGATTTTGTATACTGATGTATACTATGGCTGCTTGCTGGGGTCACATGCCGAAAATAACCACTGCGAGTTTGTAGATTGGCTATTTTCGGCACATGACACGCGGTGCGCAACTAAAATAGATTAGGCGTGTGTGTGTGTGTGTGTGTGTGTGTGTGTGTGTGTGTGGTGTGTGTGTGTGTGTGTGTGGTGTGTGTGTGTGTGTGTGTGTGTGTGTGTGTGTGTGTGTGTGTTGGCCCAGACTAGAGGCCCTGCAGGCATAGTGGAGCTCCGCGCGGCAGGGGCCGTTTTAATTAAAGCTCTGTCTTCTTGAAGATGTCCACTTCCTGCTCTCTCCCGCAGCAGGCTGGCTCGCCCTTCAGGGGAGGTCACACCAGCCTGAGCGCCATGAGACGGTCACGCTCCCCTCTCCCCCTCTCCCCCTCTCCCCCTACTCCTCTCTCTCTCTCTCTCTCTCTCTCTCTCTCTCTCTCTCTCTCTCTCTCTCTCTCTCTCTCTCTCTCTCTCTCTCTCTCTCTCTCTCTCTCTCTCTCTCTCTCTCTCTCTCTCCCTCGTGACAGGACCAGGCCAGAAGAGATGCAGGAAGTCATAGCATGCCAAAAACAAGCGCACACCAAGCAGTGCCATTACAACCGAGCGGATAATGTTCTAAATGAGGCGGCCTACAGTATATGGATGTGTACGAACTGAAGGCCACGAGTGGAAACTTGATGCTCGGTTGAGGAAGTGCATTAACGTATTTTTGTTTTTACTGTGTTGTGGACAAGATGACTATCTGTCTCCGTCTGCCACTGGTCTCTCAACCGAAAAGGCGAGCGGTTTGTGGAGTGTGTGTTGACGTCTTGCAGTGTTACACACGCACAGCGAGGAAAGGAGCAGGGGAGGAGGAGGGCATTAGGGAACAAGCTGTTATTGAGTCACTGCTTAATGCACTTGTTATGTTCCACGTACTGTACACACACACAGGCATGTACGCACTGTCCACCAAAAATAGCAGGTCTACAAGCTTGCAACGTGTTGTTGCCCTTCGATTTGTTGCTTTTATTTATTTACGTACTTACTTACTCACCCACCCAGGGGAGGGTTGCTGAGGACAAGTGCTCTTTTTCAGCATCACTCAATGCTTCACGGACATGCACGCACGTACGTGCACACACACACACACACACACACACACACACACACCCACACACACACACACACACACACACACACACAAAGCCTATGAGTTAGTAGATTTGCTATTTTTGGTGTGCAACACAGGGGTTGCCAAATATAACCATTAAATAAATTTGTGTAACACACACATGTACAGTACGTGGCACACACATGCGGACACACACACGTGTTTTACTGCTCCTATAGATGATTTTTGATTTATTGAAGATCAAGCTTGGAGATTTACTTTTTTTTTAACAGAAAACTGGCCTATGCTGTGGAAGTGGTGTACCGTTCTCAAATGGGCTCAAAGAGGTTGTAGATCAGATTGTTTTTGATGGGTTCACTGCTGGCACGAACATTTTCAGATGGCGGTCCGCAGCAAAACACCTATTCATTTGGGGGTCCTTGACCTGAAAATGGGTTCCTGTATTGAGAGATTTATCATTCTCTGTCCAACAGGAAGACAGGTGGGGCATTGACGTGATTGGAGGACTAACTGGACCAATCAGCACGCTGTCAGGAAACAGACATCCAGCAACAAAGTAAACAATAAACATCTTATATGTTAATGAGGCTAATAATCCGTCCACTGTTTCACAATGTCCAAATGGACCACTGAACTGAGAGGTTACAAATGGACCCAACTTTGACACCATTTGTTTCCATGCTGGAGACCCATAAGGATGCATCTGGATATTGTGGTGTTACCTGCACCCAAGAACCAGTGTGTGTGTGTGTGTGTGTGTGTGTGTGTGTGTGTGTGTGTGTGTGTGTGTGTGTGTGTGTGTGTGTGTGTGTGTGTGTGTGTGTGTGTGTGTGTGTGCGCGAACATGTTCACGAGGGAGGCTATAATTCATATAAGGACGATGGGAGTGTGTGTGATGCTATTAATAGCATGTGAGGTTATAGTGGTCTATTAATAACTCTCCACACATTGCAGGTGCTCTCTGAGACGCGCTCTGGCGGAGAGCGTTCAGCCAATCAGAGCATGCCTTCTTCCCCCCAGCGTCCCTCCTCCACCCCCTTGGCTTTCACCTACACCCAATGTCAGCTCCACCCCTTCACTCATCCCTCCCCCGTGTAAGCTACCCCACACACATGTGTGACACACACACCACACACACACACACACACACACACCACACACACACACACACACACACACACACACACACACACACACTATTGATTAAAAAAAAAACATCCATGAGCTATACGTTCCTGAACAGAGTGTATGAGCATGTACTGTACAAATACAACAATTACAAGTCAATTTGTTTTCTACTTGTACAATCGGTGGAGTCACATTTTACTGTGTGTAGACAGGGGCGGATCTAGGCATAGGCATGGGGGGCAAAGCTCCCCTAAATGCCCAGTCTGCCCCACCAAAACAACCCAAGATATTTCAAATTAAAGTGCCTATATTTAAAATGATTTGAAACACTACTACTGCTACTAACTACAGTTGTTGCACCACTAAACCAACAGCATTTCATCATTGAAACCAGAAAACTCTCTGAGTCAGACCTTTAGCTTTATGCATGCTGTGTGTCTGTTGCAACAACAACTGATGTTATTATTGATGCTTTACTTGACTAATAAAAGTCCACCAAAAAATGGTATGGGGGTGGCTTCATCGATGAAGCCGCCCCCATACCATTTTCTCCTGCCCCCCCAATTGGGAAATGTTACATCCACCCCTGGTGTAGGAAATCTTATGTAAATATCCCTCACCATGTTCCTTAAAGACAAATATTGAAATATTCCTGCTAACGCTGCCCTTGTTTTGAACCCCCTCTCGCTCCACTCATGGACACCGCAGCCATCTGCACTCCCCAGCAGTGGGTTTATAGGCCACAGAAATGGAAAAGTGTAGAAAGGACACTCCCGTTGGAGTGGACGCAGTGGACAGTCTGTCCCTCAAGGGCCTCTGTGATGTGCTCATTCTGCACAGAAAATACCACACAGCATCAGAGGTCATCAGGGGCGTTTTTGCCATTAGGCAGACTAGGCAGTTGCCTAGGTGCCATGAGGGGAGGGGGCACCAGGGCGACCACCAGACATGCTTTAAAATGATCCTAAGCCAATGAGCATCATATGGATAAATTGTACATTATACTTGTCCTCTAAAATGTAGCATTTAAATATACATATAATATGTTCTTTAGTTTTAAAATTGTTCATATTTTTATCCCTTGGGGAGGCGCCATTTTACTGTGCCTGTGTAGGTATAGGTATGACATCACAGAAGATTTTCCATGGATTTTCCATTTTGGTAAGAGAAAATCTTGGGAAAATCTTGCCTAGGGCTCCAAATTTCTTAGAAACGCCACTGGAGGTCCTGATGTATAAAGTGATTGTAACTAAGTCAACACTGGAGTTCTATAGCTATATGCTATTGTATATCGCACATGCACCGTCCAGCTGTATAAATTACTATCATGTCAATCTGGGAGGGGTTGTGCATGTTTTGTGAAGCTGCACCATAAGTCACAGTAAACAACCTCATATTTTCATGTCAGTATATGACCCAGGTGAGCATGGGCATGCGTGCATGCACGTCTCTCTCTGTGCATGTGCGTCTCTGTGTGTGTGTGGTGTGTGTGTGTGTGTGTGTGTGTGTGTGTCTTTCCTCAGGCAGGTGTGTGTAATGTGGTCCAGGTGTGCATCAGTCAGTCCGTGGACCCCCCTCCTGTTTCTTTTCTGAATCGCAGAGCAGGAAGCTGCTCTCCTTGGCCCGCGCTCACAGCTGATGTGCCTGCCATATTTTCCTCTTCAAAGAATCCAAAATAGCAGTGCAGGCTTACACACACACACACCCCCATCCACCCCATCCCCGCGTCTCAGTAATGTGAGCCCCCATACGGCCCGTAGAACCCGTGCCAGATCAGCTCCTTATACTACAACCAGAATATCAAACATCCTGCCAGTGCCGAGGCTTTGAACCGTTGCTCCGCCACGCTTTTGATGTTTGCATTTGCGTCGCAGTTTCTGCCCAGGCCACTCCCCTTTCTTTAAGTTAGAGGCTCTGCCTTCTTTTGTGATGCAAATGTGCAACGTGATAAAAATAGCTGTGGGGGGGGGGGGGTGGAGGGTTGGAAAGTGCTGGGCCAGCAGATTGTGGCAGGGGGAAATGTGCTGAACACAGACCGGCCGCCGTGAGCCGGGCGAGCACAGAGAAGGGCCTTTGTTTCCTCTGGTGCAGGAGGGTCATAGTAGGAATAGGCAGGCTGGTTTTTGGCGAGTTAGGGCCCATGCAGGGTGCTGGAGCGGACTGTGTTGGCATCACAAGGCCGGCCCTGTGTCATCTATCACGGCAAACCCGGCACTCTCTACATACACACCCTGCCAAGGTGACGCTGTCTGCTGCTCTGCAGCTAATTCTGTGTCCGTGCGGTTAGTAGGTCACTAACACTATACTCCGCTGTAGCGTAGCGATGCCACGATGCTCGTGCTCATCACGTGCAGTTGGAGGTTGTTGCTGCAGCGCCCCGTCGGGTCGGACGGTGCCACAGTGATGGACGGTGATTGAACGGGTCGGCGGCGGAGCCATGAGAAGAAGAGTTGAGCCATTAGGCCCTAGGGTCAACCTGACAGGTCTATCGACGTGAACGCTAGACCCCATTAATGATCGGGAAAGCATTTTGAGGAACGTGTAATTTGTACAGCGTTTTTTCAGGGCAACCGCAGGGCAATGAGAGGGCTGTCTGTTTGTTTGTTTTCTGAAAGAGGAATGACACTGGGCCGTCAGCGCATGCATGCCTTACGAGCAGCAGTCCTGTGGTCAGATGTGGTGGAGTATCAACTCCCATCTCCGAAGAAAAAAAAAAAAAAAGCCTGAGCCTGTGTAATGGCCTCCGTCAAAGCATGAGAAAGGGAAAGCCACGCACACACAATCAGCAGCCGATTAGCCCTCAGCATTATAGCGCTCTCATAACGCTGCCCAAGCATGGATCTCTCCGGCCTCATCAAACGCTGTGTTCACAGAACACAGGTAGAAACCATTACCCTCCTCACGCTAACATGGAGGCTGGCTGTGTGTGTGTGTGTGTGTGTGTGTGTGTGTGTGTGTGTGTGTGTGGTGTGTGTGTGTGTGTGTGTTGTGTGTGTGTGTGTGTGTGTGTGTGTGTGGTGTGTGTGTGTGGTGTAGGGGGGGTCAGTTTGTTGTGTAAGTTGGCTTTGTGTGTGTGTGTATTACTCTGCACTATTGCCATGAAGCCATCTTATTGTAGAGATCCTCTTCAAAAGTGATAAATAGATCCAGAAGTCCCCCAGAGGTCTACACTAGCCTTTCCTCTTGTTTTCACTCTACATACTAAATCCTTTACTAAAAACACAAGATCTATAAGCTCGCAATGAGTTGTGTGCTTTTAGATCAGCAGGCCTTGTTGACAGACTTGGAAGAGATGGAAGATCTGGTTCCAAAAAATGTGCCAGTATTTAATGTGTAAATGCTCATGATATTTACGCTTGAATGAATGAAACCCGTTGGAAAGTCTCCAAGCCATGGTTGGACAATGTAGAGGGCTGGTTAAAGTACTTTTGCGCTGTCCTGGGAGTAAGCTTTTAATCAATTTGAAATGCCTATTGATTGTCTACATACTGCACTGTTTAAGTTCTCATATAAGATATCAATCTCCCTGGACTCTTTGTCTATTTACTCTGATGAGATAGACAAGACAGGGTCTGATTGCACACAGGCTATGTGCTCGGCCTTTTGCCTTGCCTTTTGGCTGCTTAAAGGACTTTAATGGAAATAGCCTGGGGAAGAGAGATCTGTAGGTAACCAAGTGTTAATGGCCTGGAGAGAGTCTGTGCTACAGTATAGTGCTGGTATCATCATCACAGTCCCAAGGACAACCGTGTCCCCTTTACAGCTGGCCCGCTGTCATCTCTACAGCATGTGAATTATCAAAGTCCTCAGTGGTGGCTCAGTTAGGGCTGGATCTAGAAGGGGGGCAGGTGGTGGGCAGAGCCCACCAACGTGCATCATGCCCCCCGAATGAAAGGTAATATGAAGTGGTTTTCAACCAGTGTTCCGGGGACCACCAGTGGTCCTTGAGAGAGTTGGCAGGTCGTCTGCAGCTAAATGGTGGAAATTTGGATGTAACTTTGGATATATTTGGATGTAACTCTTTGAGAGCGTAAAAATGAAACTCCTTTGAGAGCGTAACAATGAAAAATGAAACTCTTTTGAGAGTTTCATTTCACAAGAGTTAAAATATTCATTATTTGAATTAGCTACACAACTAGAGATTGTAGAAGATTAATGGTGACTTTGATGTTTGATGTTTGATTGTTTTGTTTCCCAATCCAACCGCTGGAATTGTGGAACAAAAGCAAAAGA